>SJYX01023763.1:59167-148202 GCA_006410675.1 Oreotragus oreotragus
CCCCTTTCCCCCTACTCCTCCCCACCTCCCTGGCTCCTCTGTCGATGGAATTCCCCAGAATACTGGAGTGGGTTGCCATTTCCTTCTCCTGGGGACCTTCCTGACCCAGGAGTCAAACCTCCGTCTCCTACGTGGCAGGTGGATTCTTTACCACTGAGCCACCCGAGAAGCCCTCTGTATTGTTCGCCTGCTAAGTGTCTTTATTGGCCCTCTCCTCCCTCCTAGAATATGAGCCCCCAGGAAGCCAAGAATCTTTGTGTGTGTGTGTGTTCTCTGCAGTATCCTAAGCACCCCGCATCATGCCAGGCACACAGTAGGTCCTCATCGGTGTATGTTGAATGCTGGGTCGTGGTTGGGGGGGTTCATCTGTAAAGCCCCCAACATTTTCATCACGTTTAGGATCTGGAAAGTCTCTTTGCCTGTAGGAATTTTTTTTAATTAAGAGTTTTATCATTGTCAACCCCTTCCCCCTTCCAGTTCATTTAAGACTGTTATGAAACAAAACTCATTATGCTTCAAAATCTGACGGAGCTCAGGCCCCGAGGAAAGGGAGAGGCGGTGCCGGCAGCTCCCCGCCTGCCACCTCTCCTTGTTTTTTTCTGGGTGGTTGGTTCACTTAGGATGTCCCAAAGCCCACAGAGTCGAGGGGAACAGGGGCCCCAGACCCCTCAGGGTGCATCTGCGGGAGAGTGTGTGGTCAGCCAGAGAGGGGACGCCTGCCTTCCTGCAGTGAAGGGTTTTCACCAGTCGCCAGTACCCAGGGCGGAAGGAAGAGGAGGCAGGCTGGAGAGAAGAGCGAGACGGGACCGTGAGGTGTGGTTTTTTGTCCGATTCGGTTGGAGGAATGGCGTTGTAAGGAGAAATGAGGAGTGTGGTCCTCCTTGAGTGTTAGTTTTCACTTCAGGTGATGGGCGGATGGCATTCATTTGCTCATCCATAGTCATGGAGAGGCCACTAGGATACACATGGGCTAGAAGGAAGAAGGGTCCGTGGGCCTGGGCTGGAGTCAGCTCTCTCATCACCACTCAGAGGCCGCGGGGTGGCTGGTCCCTGGGGACCCTGGGTGAACCCAGTGGCTCAGAGCCAGGGTGTTGAACTTCTCCTGGATCTGTGGGTCTTTGCGAAGTGGGAAGGCCCGCTGGCAATAATTCATGTGTGTGGATGGGAGGGAGGAGGACGTCGTGGTTGATGAGGAAGTGGCTTCGGCTCCTCCCAGCATTCTTTTCTAAACATTTTCCTAAATGAATCCATCTTCAGGCTTTTCAGAGTCAGGGCAGGCCTGTCCTCTGACTCCAGGAGGCCAAGGGTTTGCTGTAGGCCTTAGCGCTTCATTCAGCTCTGAATCGCCTTGTGACTTTTGGTTTTTCTTTATGAGGAAAGGAAGAGAGTTTAGGGAGTAAGTTCTCCGATAGGGATAGGCCAGGTATATGAAGTTATTGATAGACTCTCAGCACGCAGGGATGTGAGATGTGGAGATATGGTGACACATGCCTGCGGGGAGCCTCTGCCCTCCAGACCAGGGGTTTCACCCTCTGCCACCCTCTCTGCCCCAATCTTAGCATCTCATCAGCTAATAAAGTAGCAGCACCAACTGATTTGAGTTTTACCACCTTTCATTTCCTCTCTCCTGTCTTCTGGTTCGGGGGGCCATAATAAGCTTCAAAAAGCCACTAGCCAAATGATCAGCGTGAATAATCAACCCTACAGAACTAAAAATACAGGGCTGCATTATAATGCAGATGTACTGATACATTAAGGGGGAAATAGTTGAGTCTGCAGTTGTTTGCTGATGTGTTGTCCCAACCAGAAGTTACAAAGGAAATAAATGATTTCACCCTAGTAGGCCCTGGGCGTGTAGCTGACTTATTTAGGATGAAGGCTCGGCATGTAGCTGACTTATTTAGAATGAAGGCTCTGGAGGCCTGAATCCTGCTTTGAGCCCATGTGGGGATTATGACAGCATCTTGACTGGTTGTCCAGACTTGACTCCTACTTCTGACCTTAGATGGCCTGCCAAGCCCTTGCCAGCTGTCTCTCATTGTAGCCCTATGGGTGACTTGGTGTGATCTTCAAGGCATTTCTCCTACTGAGGATGTCAGGGGTCCCTCCCTTCCTTTTTTGTAATGTAAAAGGAGATATTTCCAAAACAAAAAGAACATATCTTGCATTTGCTAGGCATTGGTGGCTACTTCCCCCTGTGGCTCAGTGCTAAAAAATCTGCCTGCAATGCAGGAGCCACAAGAGGGGTTTGATTCTTGGGTCAGGAAGATACCTTGGAGGGGGCAAGGCAACCCACTCCAGTATACTTGCCTGGAGAATCCCACAGAGGAGCCTGGCAGGCTACAGTCCATGGGGTCTCAAAGAGTCTGAACTGACAGGACAGAAGTGACTTAGCATTCAGGCACTGGTTATCGTGTGCCCTGGGTCAATAAGATCTTCATTCTTATGTATTAGCTCGACTTAGTCTTATTGGAAATGATGAATTCAATAAAAATGATTGAACCCTCACTATGTGCAGAATACTGGGCTAAGCATTAGATCAAGAATTGGCAGTTTCTCTATAAAAAGCCAGAGAGTTAATATTTCGGCTCGGTGGGCCGTGTCTCTGTCCCGAGTACTCTGCTCCACACTGTAGCATAAAAGCAGCCACAGACGACACATAGATGGGCGAGTGACTCTGCTCCCTGCACACTGTGCTTGCAGAACCAGGTGCCAGGACTCAGCAGCAGACCGCAGTTGCTGACCCCTGGTCTGACCCTCTTGACCCCTTTGTTGGAGACACAGCTATGAACAAACCCGACATCATCATGACCCTCATGGCGCTTTCATTCCCTTGGGAATAATTCTTTGCTATTGTTAATAGCATTGCTTTGGAAACACACCTGTTATAAATAGTTGACAAGCAGCTTTGGGGGGAGCATTGGAAGCCTAAGTAACTTTACTGAAGAAAGTTTCCAGTGAACACTCAGTTCTATTTATATTAGCTATGGGCTGTCTCTTATACACATCTAGATGTGTATAAGAGACAGGTCTAGGCTCGATNGGGGGGGGTCTGGGCGGGGGTGGGGGAGGTACTGTGTATCCTTAATTTGGTAGACACTATTTCTGAGTTGCTCTTTTCCCCACTTAACATAATTTTGCATGCATAGTTCTATGTATTGGTCTAGATTGTATAATTTTAGTGGCTACATAGTATTTCTTGCTGAATTAAGGCGAGTCATGTGCTGGGGTGTAGTAGGCACTTGTTAGATGTTTGTTTCCAGGATCAGTAAAACCCAGAGTTGAAAAGGCGCTGTTTTCTGCAGAAGCTCTGCTGGTGGGAACTGTGGATCTGGGAGGCTCTGGGAGGCTCTGGGAGAGCCTGGCGTGGGTGATGTCCTCGTGCCTGCCTGCCAGGTGACACCCAGCCTCTGTAGCCGGCGACCTGCTAGGTAAGTGTGTTGTCAGTGCAGACGTTTAAGTGACAGATAGCGGGGTGATCTTTTACTAGAGTACTGTTCCCCAAGTGCAGGGAAAGCATTTGTGGGCTGTGAAGCAAAACTTGGGAGTCGGAGGGTCTTTGTGGGGGCAGATGGGGAGGAAAAGCAGCCCACAAGGAGGAGGTGGAAAGCCCGGAGGGAGGCATTGGCAGCAGGTGTGTGGAAAGGGCCTGGGTTCCAGAGCCAGACTGACCTTGAATCGACTCTGACTCTTGGGGTTGTCCCTCATGTGCTGCGACTGGGTACATTCTTGGTCTCTGTGTACACCAATTTTCTGTGCTGTAAGATGGGGCTTGTCATATCCCTTCCGTGGAGATGTTGGGAGGATCAGAATAATCTCGTAAGCACATAATACAGTGCCTGGAGTCTAATAAGCATGCTGTGTACATGATAGTTGTTACTATTTGGTGTGCAGTCTGTGGTCCCTGTTAGGCCTGCAGCTCACAACAGTAAATGTTGTTTTATTGTTACGTGCATGCCAATGTGCTAGGTGGTTCAGTCATGTCTGACTCTTTGTGACCCCATGGACTATAGCCCGCCAGGCTCCTCTGTCCATGGGATTCTCCAGGCAAGAATACTTGAGTTGGTTGCCGTTTCATTCTCCAGGGGATCTTCCTGACCCAGGGATCAATCCAGCGTCTTCTATACTGGCAGGTGGATTCTTTACCGTCTGAGCCACCTGGGAAGTCCCTACTCAGCTCATTCATTTATTCGCCACACACACAGAAGCCCAACTTTGTGCCTTGGCCCAATATACAGTGGCGAAGAAAACAGGCATGGTGATGGACTTTAATCAAATCACCCCACAAATGTGTACTTACAGACCATGATAAGAGCTGTGAAAGAAAAGTACATGGCCTTTAGGTTGGGGGAGGAGCTCTCTCTCTCTTTTTATGAGACACTTAATTTCATTAGTAATCAGTGAATACAAATCACAATGAGATTCCATATCCCCATTTGATTGTCAAACATGGAGAAGCTGTGCAGTAGCAAGCATTGGAAAGAACATAGATCACTGTGGCGTTTTATGTGCTGCTGGTCGGTATGTAAACAAATGCAACCCCTTTGGAAAGCAATCTGGTATTATCTCCTGTGCACCTGTGGCATAACCTGGCATTTCTACTTCTGAGTGTAAAATTGCCATGAGAAGCTCATTCATGTTGGCACAGGCGAGGTATACTAAGAATGTTCCTTGTGGCGCTGTTGATAACCGAGATGCTCATCAGCCGGAGGATGGGTCAAAACATTCTGGTCACACGATGGGCTGTTATCTGGCAGCAACACAAATGCACAACTATTTCCCTGCAATGATCTGAGTGAATCTTAGTCATCTAAGGTTGAATTTAAATAAGCAAGACCCTGGGGACTTCCCTGGCAGTCCGGTAGTGAAGACTTTGTCTTCCACCGCAGGGCGCACGGGTTCAACCCCTGGTCAGGGACTAAGATCCTGCGTACAGTAGGGCATGGCCAAAACATAAAAAAAAAAAAGAGAGCAAAATTAACTTAAAAAAAAAGCAATACCCTGAATATTCCATACCATATGATACTTTTGGAATATATTTTAAACTCAACAAATATTTAAAATACATTAGTTAGGGGTACAGGTATATATAAGTGATAATCAGTCAGTCATGTCCAACTGTTTGTGACCCCATGAACTGTAGCCCACCAGGCTCCTCTGTCCATGGGATTCTCCAGGCAAGAATACTGGAGTGGGTTGCCATTTCCTCCTCCAGGGGATCTTCCTAACCCAGGGATCCAACCTGGGTCTTCTGCATTGCAAGCAGATTCTTTACTGTCTGAGCGATTAGGGAAACCCAAACTTGAAACCCATAAATATGAGTTGGTGGGTTCATGGGTTCCCTTCTGTGGGAAAGACATGTGGATGTTTTTGTGATGAGATCCACACATGCAGGATAGATACGGGAGCCAGGACAAGCCAGCTCTCAGTTTGAAGGCACAGTAGGCTTTTTTTAGGTTTTGCTTTGGAAACTTTACCCATCAAAGTAGTGACATTAGGTGCAAGTGTGTGCATTTCTTTTTTTTTTTTTTAATCATTAGAAGTGTATGTTTTTGATGACTATAAATGCAGATAGGATATGGGAAACTGGCTGTATCTGATATGTATCATTTCCTGCATATGCAAGGTGGTGCTGGAAGATGTCAGTGCTGAAGGGCTGTGTTTGCAGCCAGGTGTGAGATTCCTTGTCACAAGGCTGCTGTCACCATAAAGGGACAGATGTGACTGGGTGATGCGGCCTTCTCGGTTTGGTGCCAGGGTTTGCAGGCAGAGCTAGTTCAGAGATGAGTAAGAAGGGGGCACTTTCTGTTTGTAGATTCAAGCTCAGATGTGCATATTGAAACTCTTCCTCACTTTCCCTCTTCTGGTCGATGGGCCTTGAGGCATCCTTATCTCATTTGTGGGAAGACAGAAGAGGAGGTGGAGGGGACACCTTTGTACGAACGAACCAGCTTACAGAGAGGAGTTGGGGATGGACTGAAGGAGAGCTGAGTTCCTCTGGGATGAATGGTGCATCTGCTGGGAAGGTTCAAAAAGATGCTCTTATCAGGCTGCTTGACTTGAGGCAACATAGAGGCCACCAGAAGAGCAGAATGGCTGCCAAACGAGCAGGGCCTCCTGGGCAGTGGTAACTGAAGGAGGAAAACTTGCAGAGGGAGGAGGGAGTCCAGAGGAGGAGGAGATGGGTATGAAGAGGGATTGGGAAGCCAGATCTCACACAGTGGCTGCTCGAGAGAATGGAAAATGTTTCATGTGCTTGGACATTTAACAAGCATGTGAAGAGCAGAGTTGTTCCATGTGGTTCCAGAAGGTAAAGCTAGAATGGAAAGGTGGAAACTACAGGAGGAGGTATTTGGTCTTAGTATATATATCAGTGTTTCTCAAGCTGCAGTTGGCATTCCATTAGCAGGTTGTGCAATCAATCTAGTGACTAAACCAGCAGTTTTTAAAAAATGAAATAGAATAGAAAGGTTGAAATAGAATTGGAAAAAAAGACTTGAGTGGATCAGATGTGTATGGGTCAGTTTTATTTATGAAATATTTGTTCACTTTTATATATTTATATGTATATGTTGATATTTTATGCACTGAGTCATGGTATAATATCTTATTAGGGGTAAGGTGGAAAAGTTTGAAGGCCATTATTATGAGCTACCTGTTATGAGCATTTAATAACAACACTTACCATTTATTGAGCTGGTGGCTCAGATGGTAAAGGATCTGCCTGCAGTGCAGGAGACCTGGGTTTGATCCCTGGGTTGGGAAGATCCCCTGGAGAAGGGAATGGCAACCCACTCCAGTATTCTTGCCTGGAAAATTCCCTAGACAGAGGAGCCTGGCAGGCTACAGTCCATGGGGTTGCAGAGTCATCGGACATGACTGAGCAACCAGCACTTTCACTTTCACTTTCCACTGTGCAGGCACTTTGCTAAGCGTTTTATATACATTTTCTCATTTCAGTTTTACAACAACCCTTGTAAGCAGGTATTATTGTTCCCATCTGAGAGATGAGCAAGTTCAAGTTCACAGAGGCCAAGTGACTTTCCCGGTGTCAAGGAGCATGTAAGAGGCTGAGCTTGGAATTGAACTCAAGTCCAGGTCTCTTAAAAGCCTGTGCATATGTCAGAAAGAGAAAGACAAATACCATGCAATATTTACGTGTAGATGGAATCTAAAATATGATTCAAATGAGCTTATCTATGAAACAGAAACAGACTTGTCTATGAAACATGGAAAATGGAGAATTGACTTGCGGTTGCCAGAGTGGGGTGGGTGAAGGATGGGTTGGGTGTGGTAAATGCAAACTGATGTATATGGGATGGATGAACAATGGGTCCTACTATTAGCACAGGGAGCTATATTCAGTATCCTATAGTAAATAAGAATCGCAAAGAATATGAAAGGGAGCATGTATATGTATAACTGCATTGCTTTGCCACACACCAGAAACTAACACAACGTTGTAAATCAACTGTACTTCAATCAAATAAATAAAAAGTCTGTGAAATAAAACCCTACCTAGTAAAAAAAAACCCACCTCCTGTGCATAAAATTATGACCACTCTCCAATGCAAGAAGAACCATTGGAGTGTCCATCACACGGCACAGGTTGCCTGGAAAAGTGAGAATTGTTGGAGCAGAGCCTGGGTGGCCCCTTGTCAGGGGCTGTGGAGACAGGGGGCCTGTGCTGTCATAATGATCGCCCTCCAACACTCTGTGGCATAGCCTAGGAGGCCACTTGTCCCTTCTCCCTCTTTAACATCAATCCCAACTCTGGAGTTTCTTTGATTATCAATTGGAATGTGATTTGATTAACATACAGATTTAGATTTGTTTAGGTGGGATTTTTTAGACAAGTTTTCTCATTTTTCTGTAATGAATGTGTATTTATTCTATGATTGCAAAAAGTCATTAAAAATGAAATGTTTTCTGGAGCGAACACAAATCAATTTTATAATTTACAAAAGTCATTGAAAAGAATAATGCTGCATTGCAACAAAAGACTTTAATTAAGAATTCTTGCTGGCAAGTTTCTGAAGACAGCTGGCAATTGCTGCTCCCCCTTTTGTGTGGACTGGGGAAGCTATGTGTGAACCACAGGAGGCCATGGACTGCAGCTTCTCATCAGTTGCCTGGACCAGCCAACCCTCCCTGCACAGAGCAGGATGAGGCAGGGGTTGTGGCTTGGGGGAGCCCCTTTTCCCTCTCAACTGTGAAGCGAAGCTTCCATTGAGTCTCCCTTTTTGTTTTTGTGTTTTGGGCCGTACTGCACAGCATATGGGATCTTTAGTTCCCAACCAGGGATCGAACCTGTGCCCCTTGCAGTGGAAGCTCGGGGTCTTAACCGCTGGACCCACAGGGAAGTCCCTTGTTAATCCTCTTTAAAGCTGGGAAGGATCTTAGAAGTCATCCCCACTAACCTCTTTGTTTTAGATAAGAGAAAACTGAAGTCCTAAAGAAGGGATGTGACTTAGCTTTGCTCTTGACCCACTGCACGAGGAGCAGGACTGGGATCGCCTCTCAGATGGGTTAGATTATGCTGCTTCCCAAAAGAAAGAGGGTCCAGAAAGTTGGTTGAGTTTGTGGGAGGAATAAAGAGCAAAGAAGTGGCAAACCTTCTAATTTTAATTTCATAGGAGAGTTCCAAAATGGAGGTGCGGGGAATGTGGTCTAGTTGGAAGAATCTCAGCTTGGGAGTTGACCTCATTTCTGCTCCCAGCTTTAAAACTCCCAGTGTAAACTTGGTTGAATCACTTACTCGCTGTTGGAGGACAGATTAATTCTTGTTCCTCACATATTGCTTAGTCAACACACTGCAGGCATACTCATCCCCGGCAGAGGATGTCCTCAGGCTTATTTCTTTCCGGAGCCAATAGCCTAGTCTTCACAGTGGGGTTGCCATTAGTGGTATTCTCTAGAACTTCAGGCCACAGTAGAGATTTTCCAGATTGGTAGTTGCCAGCCATTGGGGAACCTATAGAGTATGGTTGCTACATGAGTGTGAGGTGTGAGCTCAACTCTTTGATCAACTTCTCAAATTCAGGGATTGTGTTTTCTGAATCCTCACTGTGCATGGTAGAGTGCTGAGGTTCTACATACTATAGACGCCTGATTCACTGAATCGATGGTGCGTATGTGCGTATTGTGTGAGTAGTTTGTGGGTCACTTGGAAGTGGGATGGTCTACATTCAAATAGTCTGATTTTTGCTGTTGATGGACTGTCTGCATGAAGCTTAAACATAAGCTATCTGACATCAGAATCAAGTCATGTCAAGGAGCTCTGTGGTTTGTGATGGGGTTGATTTGAAGTGGGTCACTCTTTGCCTAAGTAGGCAACCCAGGGGAAGGGGGTCAGGAGAAGGGGAGTGGGGAGAGGCAGAAGCTTCTTCTAGGCTTCGAAGTTACCCAAGGAGCTGAGCACAGTAAGGAAGTCACTAGGATTGTGGCATTGCGATTGGCCTCCAGACTCATCTCAGATGGATCATAAAAGAGCTGATAAATTTCTCTTTGGTGGCCTATCTTGGATACGAGATTCTCACTGGTTAAGGTCATCATTCCTTTGACCCAGGATGCAACACAGATGTTACCCTGCCTGATGGCCTCAGCTGAGAGGGTAGGCAGATGTGATTGTTGTTGGGGTTTGTTTTACGCTCTGTTATCAAAGCTATTAATATGACACTTTAAGGCTTTATGACTTGATTAGTGGCATCAGCATTTGAAAGAGCTGGCTTAGGGCTGCTGTTAAAGGTTATGGGAAGAGTAATTAAGTGGTAGTTGTGAAATGCAGGGGTGGTTTCTGTTTACCAACGGCTTTGCAGGGAGCCCTGCCAGTTACTGAACCCCCATGGTGAATTTTTCAAGAAAATGAATTGGTTAGTTTGGGTGCTCTGCTATTGACTCCAGACAGCCCTCAGTTTTTTCTCTGCCTGTGGTTAATTCCCCTAATCTACTGCCCGGGAGCACCCTCCGTATCATCTAGTCCTCTGCTACTCAGAGCGTTGCCCCTGGACCAATGGCATCTGGCATTACCCAGAACCGAAGGTTGCAGAATCAGGATCTGTGTTAAGATCCTCAAGTGATCTGAGTGCCCTTTAGGTTTGAGAAGTGTTTGGGCTAGCACCTGTGCCCCCTGAGGTTAGAGATTTGTGGCAATGTGGTTTCTATTGTGTAGTGTAATAAACTATTTAAACCCTAATGCAGAGGTATAATTCCCAGTCTTCAATTAGAGCCTGGACTGTGTGTGTGTGTGTGTGTGTGTGTGTGTGTGTCCATTGTCACTTGTGGCATCAGCATAGGCTTGTGGTTTACAGTCCTCCCCACAGCTCGCCGAGTTCTTGGCACAAATAGTCATTTCTTTGAATGCAAGTCTGGCATCCTAGAATGTGGGGAGTGTGACCAAAACACCACTTTCTTCCTGTTACTCCCCTGCACAGGAGCTCCCACTGTCTGCTGTGTCACATCCAAACCTCTCGCTGGGGCTCCCGGGCTTATCTGCCCCACTTTCTATACCACTGGCACATATTGGGCTGATCTTCCCTGCAGCCTGGCTTTGGGTCCCTTGCTTAAAGTGTTTTTCCCACCATCTTCCTGGTGGTCAGTGGTTTCTCTGTTCTCTGCCTTTCTGATTTGCTCTGCTGTACTATGGTGTCCCTGGTTGTTCTGGGATGCTTGTTGAGGCCTTGTGGTTACTTGCGGGCAGCTCTTAACCTCTCAGTCAGATAACACACTTTTATTTCTTTTCTTCCAGTTGTATTGAGATATAATTCACATATAGTACTGTGTAAGTTCAAGGTGTACAGCTCAATGATTTATTTTTAAAACAGATTACATAGACTCTCAATGAACTTTATTTATTAAATGTGATTTGGCTTGCATACATCATGAAGCAATCACTGCAGTAAGTTTTAGTGAACCTCCATCATCTCATATAGATAATAAAAGAAAAAAAATTTTTTTCTCTTGTGATGGGAACTCTTGGGATCCATGCTTTTAGAAGGTAGGGATACCCTTGTATGTCAGGGACCCCAAGCATTTGGCAGGTGTCTGATGATTGAACACCTGTGGATTTCTTGGTACCAGTCATTAGGAGGCCAAGGATTTGGTGTGAGTAGGGTGAGGTGGCAACTGGTTTCACAGATGGGTTGGGGCTGGTGAGAGCTTTGAGGAGAAGCCCAGGGGAGACTGGAGGGGACTCCACTGAGGGGAGGTGGGGGGAACTGGGCTGTTCACTTCCAGTCCTTCCCTGATGGTATCAGAAGTGGAGGAGGAGCGCCAGCGTGTTTCTGATTAATTGCAAACCTGTCCGTTTTCATTTTATGTGAATCTGGAGGTGAGAGAAGAGGGGCAAGGAAGGATGAGGAAGAGTGTAGGGGCTTCCCAGATGGCTCAACGGGTAAAGAATAAAGAATCCACTTGGAGGTGAAAGAGGGGGATGAAAAGGATGAGGAAGAAGGGGTGCAGAAATGAGGAACCAGGCCGTTTGGATGTTGTCCTGGTGAAGTTTGGGGTAGAGGCTATATTTACTTCTTACAGTGATGCTGGTAGAATCTTTTTCTATGTTTAGAAATAGTTTATGTAATATGAGAGCATGTATTCTTAAAAAAAAAAAACCACCCTGAAAGTAGAATAGAATAAAACTTAAACAGACCAGTTACCATAGAAGAAATTGAGAAACTTATCAAAGAGCTTTCCCTTAAAATAGTGTAGGACCAGATGGCTTCACAGGTAAATTTTTTCAGATATTGAGGGTGCAGGGGATTCTATTGCTATTTAAATCATTCTAGAGCAAAGAAATAAGGAATGCTTAAATTCTTTTTATGAAGCTAGTGTAACAAAACATAACAAAAGAGCACTGTGGCCACACACAAAACTACAAAGTAATCTTGGCTTTGAATATGAATGCAAAATCCTAGTAACATAACTAGCAAATAGAATCCAGCAACCCACAGGAAGAACTCCATGGGCAGGTGGATTTCAGAACGGGAATGCAAGGATAGGTTAATGTTAGGATTTCTATTAATAAACTCCCCATATTAAAGGATTCAAGGAGAAAATGCGATGCTAAAAGGTTTATGAGAAATTAAGCATCTATTTATAATAAAAACTCATAGGAATAATTAGATACCTCCTCATCGTGAGAAAATATCTTTATCAGGGTGATAGCCAGATTTTGCTTAATATTGAAGTGGTGGATACTAGATACATTCCAATTTAAAAAGTTCAGGTTTACTAAACTTACTGCAGTAATTGCTTCATGATATATGTAAACCAAATCATTATGCTAAAATTATTAAGTACCATAATTATATAACCTTATTTTGGAGGGATAAGCTGGTATAATTAGATAAGAGAAAGAATTAAGAGGTATAAAAACTACTAAAAACAATAAGAGAATTCAGTAAGGTCATTGAGTGTATAATTAATGCACAGAAATCAGTAATTCTCCCACAGAAACGATATTCAACTAGAAAACATGACGGAAGAAAAAAAATTTCACTTATGTAAGCAGCAAAAGAGAGGAAAAAAATAGTTATGAGCTCAATAAAAAGTATATTTATGTGTAACTTCAATGCTACTAAGGGGCATAAAAGGCTTAAACAAGAAGATAATATAACCCTGGCTAGAAGGTCATTGTTATAAAAATCCTATTCATTTAAGATGTGATCACAGTAAAATTACCAATAGGATTGTTTTGGTAGTAGAGGACTGATTCTAAGTTCATATGGGAAAATTAGCTTACGTGAAAATACATAAAAGAAGAAGAGGGGATAGTTCTAACAGATATTAATATTTTAAAAGCTATCATGATTAGGATAACTTGGTACTGAATAGATTGAACAGATGAGACAGAATAGAGAGCCCTGAAATAAATAGTAGGGATGCATATTTGTGTGTGTAATTTGTGATAAAGGCAGTTTGTCAAATTTGTGGGGAAAGATAGTAACTTCATACCATATTACCACCTTGGGGGAATACATTTAGCAGGCGCTCTACTTTCTGTCTTAGGTCAAAATAAGTCTATCAAAGATGTAAATGAAGAATGAAAGTATTAGAGTACTAGAAGAATTTTTCTGCGGTCTTGGAACAGAGAGGCATTTCCAAGTTTGACACAAATCCTGGAAGACATAAAATGAAAGATTGATATCTTTGACAACATAGAAATGAGAACTTCTGTAATGAGAAAGACAGCATCAACAAAGGCAAAAGATATACGACACCCTGAGGAAAAAATATTTGCTGCAAATGTGATAAAAAGAGCTAATTCTCTCAATATGCAAAGAGCTCTTAGAATTCAAGAAGGAGCATTAACCTAATTGAAGAATGGGCAAAGGACAGGAACAGAAAATCATAAGAAAAGAAGAGTAAATGAATCTTTGAAAGACAAGATGCACAAGCTCTCTTACAATAAAGCATGCAAATCAGAACTACAGTGAAATGGCGCTTGTAATCCATCAGATTAGGAAAGATCAAAACCTAAGTTCGTGAGGATGTAAAGAGAACATGCTTTTGTACATTGCTGGTGAGAATACATGGATACACTGGTTTGGAAAGCAGTTTGTGATTTTTATTTAAACTGTTAGGTGCTCATATCTTAGGGCCCAGCAGTTCTCTTTCCTAGGTAGGTATCTGCTCTAGAGATACATTCACGTACGTGCACAGTATTCACTGAACGTTGTTGTAATAGTGGAAAATTAGGCACAGTAATGTAAATATCTATTGGATGGAGAAGTAAATATTTATTTATTTAGTAAGGGCAAAATGGCACCCCACCCCAGTACTCTTGCCTGGAAAATCCAATGGACGGAGGAGCCTGGTGGGCTGCAGTCCATGGGGTCGCTAACAGTCGGACAGACTGAGCGACTTCACTATCACTTTTCTCTTTCATGCATTGGAGAAGGAAATGGCAACCCACTCCAGTATTCTTGCCTGGAGAATCCCAGGGATGGGGGAGCCTGGTGGGCTGCCGTCCATGGGGTCCCACAGAGTGGGACATGACTAAAGTGACTTAGCAGCAGCAGCAGCAAGGGCAAAATAAAACAGGTGGTTCAGACCATTAGTAAGTCAATAAATCAACTTAGTGGGTTGTGACACGGTGTGAAACAAAGAATGGAAAATAACAGAGCGCGTGGCACGGAGTGGGTAAATATTTGGTGAGATTTTTGTTTCAGTTTTGCGTGTTCACAAGTGTGAACTGGGTCACACATCTCTTACTGTGGGACTCAGGCAGCAAAGTTGGGAAAACACTGCCAGAAGAATAAATAGGAATATATTAGGTTGATGGCTTATGGTAAAAAAAAAACAAAGCAAGTTGCATAATGGTATGTACAATGGCGTGCCATTTTTGAAAATGTATATTTTTGGTGGAATCATGTATTCATACAAAACAGGCCTGAAATATGTGCACCAGGCTCATAATCAGAGAGGCCTTGGCTTTAAATTACATGCTTTAATTTGTCAAAAGGAAAGTATGAGTGTTTTACTTGTGTATTTAAATGAGCAAAGAATGTTTACACATTCTAGAACGACTTTGCAACCAATCCATTAAGTCCCCATGCTTTTCCCTCTGTTGATTTGCGTTTTTCTAACTAATTTTCTTTTACTTATCAGTTTAAGTGTCTTTCCTTTAGCTTTAAGTTGAGTATCTTATAAATTTGCATCAGCTTATTAACTTTGTTTTTCAGCTATTAGTTTAAGATTGTACATAAAATTCTTCAAACAGTGTTATCAGTGGCTCATTTATTGAATCTTTATATGTCTTTTCTAAGTTTTCCAGCGTTTTCTTTGGGAATTAATTGGGCCCCTGGTTTAGTCATCTCAGATATTTTTTTCTAAGAGCCAGCTTCGACTTTCATCCTCTTTGGCATTTGTTTGTATTAGTATTACTTTGGTTTTCACGTTTTCTTTTTCTCCTTCCTTTTTACCTTCCACAAATTTCCTTCAACATCAATGCTTCTCAGATTTTAGGGTGCCCATGAATCACATGGGGCCTGGAGCCTCAGTTAAATGTGGATCCAGCGGGCTGGTGGTGAGACCCCAGACTCTGCATTTCGAACCCACTCCAACTGGGGCTGACCTCCAAGGAGCCAGAAAGTGGAGGCAGTGGCCCCTGCTTCTCCTCTGACTTTAGGACACCAAGTATTCAAGTGTCTAATAGCCAGCGAACCCACCAACTGTATACATATGATGCCCCAAGTATGTCCAGAAAATTCATTCTCATCTCTTTTAATGTAGTGAAAATGGGATGTCCTGCCTCACCCTCTGGCTCCAGGCGGGACTGACCACCACACACTTTCCAGGTGATCCGAGGACGGAAGGGTTCATGGCTGCAGAATTTCTTAAGGCATATTCGGTTGGTTGAGCTGACCACCTTTGCCCAGCACAGCTGTCTGGGCTCTGCTGCTTTAGCTAGCTTTTTAAGCACATTTTGGGTCGGTTGTGCTGAGCCTCTTTGGAAGTCCATGGACCTGTTAGTGGGAATATGATGCAAGCTGTGGACTTCCTCTCCAGAAATACGCCACCTCCATTTGTGCATACTGAAACTCCAGTTTTTCTTTTACTTGTTTGGGCTTTAGGCACCCAAAAGCCAATCTATAAACCATTCAACTGACACCTTATTTAAGGGGAAGGATCCCAAGAGGAGGAACATGATCGACCGTGCTCGGGCTCCCTGTGGCCACCGGGAACCTGCCTGGCCGGACACTGGTTCCCCTAGATGTGGTCTCTTGAGCCGAACGGGCAGATCCACCCAGACTCGGCCTGCATCGTCTTGGGGGAGGGCAGCCCCACATGCTACTTCCTGCAGCTCAGCCTTGCCCTCAGCTCCGAGTCTCCCCTGGCCTGAGGAAGCGGAGACTCAGATCCCTCCTGGCCAGGATCCTGGGCTCAGACGCTCTTCTGGCTCTGACATGGCAGCACCTCCTGCCTTGTTCCTGCATCCTGTTCCCTTCTCAGTCTCAGTTCTTCTCAGAGGCTTCTGTGTTGGTTCCTGTTCTGCTGACGTGCCTGGTATCCAGGTCCTGGGCTGGGGCCAAGACCCTTTGCTTGAGACAACAGGGTGCGGCGGGATCCCAGCCCATTCACTCAGTGGCCGTGTGACTCTGGTATATTACGTAGCCCGACTGGCCTCGGTTTCCCTGTATGGGTGATGGGAACTGTAGAATATACCTCTACAGAGGGAAAGATGACTGTGTGTTAGTGTGTGTTGCTAACCAGTAACTGGCACTACTGGTGCTGCTCCTAGGGGTTGGATCTGCTGGATCCAGCCAGCTGGGGCCTTGGTAGCCTACACAGATGTCTCTATATCTGTGTTGCTGAGGCTCACCTGTGCCCCTCCTCCACTCCCATCACAGGGCTTTGCCCACTTGTTGGGACAGTTCAAAGCTTCATCTTATGCCACTCCCTTCCCCAAAGTCACTATAAGCTCAAACTCTAGCTGGACTTCTCTAGTATCTCCCTGGACAGGAGGCCTGCCCAATGAACCACAGTTAATCTGTGTGTGCATGGGATTGGACTGGCTTGTCCACTCCCTGCTGATCCCAAGAAGAAAATTACAGGTCAATTTCACTTAAAAATACAGCTGCAAAAATCATCAGTGGAATAAAGTAATGGCCTCAGTACTTTGGGAAATATTTATTGTGTAACTCCCATCCACTAGACACGGTCCTTAGCACTGGTGATTCTTCTGTTCTTGGGGCCATGATGGAGTCCTGAGGCCCCTGGGGGTTGCAGGGAGGGGTGGAACAGACCTGTGGACATTTGATTACATTACAGTCCCTGTGACAAATGTGATAGTGGAGGAAGAGAGGACTGTGGGAGTCCAGAGGAATGAGCTGCAACTCTTGTTTCCAAAAAAGTAAGGGTTGGAAGGCTTCATGGAGTAGGTGACATTTGAATAGGTCCTTGGAGGTCGATATCTCTAGATCTTTGTCTCTTAATTTTTTTCAGATTTTTATAGTCATATACCAGGGTCTTAAAAGATGAGTTTTGAAAAATTACCAAGCATGGCTCATGCCAGTAATATGTGCCTGGTTCAATCCAAGAGGCTAATATTAATAGAAATAAACCATAAAAATTAGAACCCCCAATATTTAGCATACTGCCTAGAATATAATCAATGCTCAACAAATATCTGATGAATGAATGAATATAGTCTCGGTAGATGCAGACATATACTGGAAATAATTATATGTGCTTTAGAAAGTATCATAAAACTAAAACTAAGTGTCTTAGAGAATTTACTCCTAAACATGATAAAGAACCTGCCTGTGTATAATCATGTACCAAGCCTTGCATGGGGGTTACAGGTTCCAAGTGGAGAAATTCTAGAAGTGTGCTCTGAAAAACAGGAACTAAACCAAAATGTCCCTTATCGCTACTCTTATTTAACATAGTTTAACAGATGCTTGTCATACCAATATAGGAACAAAAAGAAACTTAGAGGGATTGGTATAGGGAAGGAAGAGATAAAAACATCGCTGTTTGCAAATGACACAATTTCTATTCAAAGAAAATTTCAAAATCCTATGTGACTGCTTTTGATCAGAAGTCACAGTATTGAAGGGTCAGTATCCCAGGTTATTGCCTAGATTTCATGCGTAGGCAGTTAAAATTCCAGTGAAATACTTCAGAAGGCATGCCTAACGATCATCCTAATAATCAGGAAAAATTGGTGGACAAGCGTACTGAAGGATGTCTTGATAATCTTTTAGCAGTGGGCTCCTCTCAGCAAATGAAGCAGGTAAGCAGTAGTTATTAAAACTCTACAGTATTAGGATCAGACAGAAAAAGGAGAGATGGATACAATAATCTAAATAAATAGAAGGCATTGCTATTGGTGAATTTGGAAAGGCACACAATAGTGAGAGACATTATTTTAAGGTAAATGGCTCCTGGGAATTCCCTGGCCATCCAGTGTTAGATTAGGGCTGTGCATTCTCATTGCTGAGGACCTGAGTTCAGTACCTGGTTGGGGAACTGAAATCCCACAAGCCTCGCGGTATGGCAAAAAAATAAAAAAAAAAAATAAATAAAATACAGGAAATGACTCTTGGGAAGAACTAAATAACAGTATAGAGAAAATGAACTCAGATATGTCTTATAGTTATAAATTCTAGATATGTTTAAAACGCAGTTTTAAAACCTCTTTAAAACTCAGGAAAAGTAGATGGAGTATTTATCCTTGCTGTGGAGAGCAAATGTATTTGTGAAAATTCCATAAAAATGATCATTGAGGAAATAGGATATGCTGTAAAGGAATAAAATCTGTAAAGTAAAAATATAACCATATACCCAGTCGTCTCTTGGTGGACTGTGTCGGCCTGGGGCTGGGGTGGGGCTCTCACAGTGACATGTTTACAGCTGGGGTGACTCAGTTAAGTGGATTTTTTCCCCCCAACCCCCGCTAGTAATTAAATTGTGCTAAAGGGGAAGGTATAGAAGAGGGAAACAGTTGTGAGAAACTGATAGCTATAAGAACATGTTGTCAAAAGCACGCACAGAACTGATCAGGCTCTTTAGGGTAAATATTCAGATTGTATTGCTAAAATAACCAAAACATGGGAACAGATCATTTCATATAAGGCCCAGTTGATAAAGTGAGATGTGGAAAACAGTTCAACTTCCTAAACACACAAGATACTTAAGTTAAAAGAGATCTGAGTTAGTTGGCCTATCTTATTAGTGACAAATAGATCAGATTTATAAAACTCACTATTGAGGACTGTGGGAAAGAAAACAGGGTACCACTGGCATTATCGGAAAGGGGAGCTGTTTTTCTAGGGAGCTCATTGAACAAAGCAATAGGGACCCCTTCTGTCTCACAACCAGCGATGTGGCCCAAGAAAAAGAGACAGAGCCTTACGAGAGAACATTCTCGTGAGCAAATGCAGATTGATCAGGCTGTTGAATTTTTTTTAGAAGATGTACTTGTGGACAAGGCAAGAAGGGAAGGAGCCCAGCCGCTTCACTGGTGTGTTTGGGACACTTTGGGGCCTAACTAATAAATTCTAGTGTTGAACTCTTCTAATTGGAAGCTGGATGACCTTGAACTTCATAACCCGAGCCCCGGTTTCCTCATTGTGAAAAATGAGGATAACCTCTTCTGAGTCTGTTGTGAAAAGGACTTGGGATGTTGTGCCTGAGTGTTTTCTGTGCTTTCAGTTACTCTTCGTCAAGGTTTTCCTGGATGCCTGCCAACAAAAATGGCATGACGCTGAGTCCTGTAGGGAGTACAGAGCAGTCTGAGTGATCGTTTGGGCCTTTGGGGAGCGTGTATAGCCGGGAGCGGGGTGATTGCATGAACTCCTGCAAAAGTATGTCATGAGAAGGTAGCAAGGTCGGGGTGGTGTTTTTAGGATGATGGAAATTGGGCCATTCAGGGCAAGGAGTGAGGAGCTAGTTAGGAGGCAGAGTGTGGGGATGCCTGATAGAGAGAGGTGGTATTTGGTGGGGGAAGGTTCCAGAAGGCCTGAGGTGGATTTAAGAGCCCTGCAGGATGTACTGGACACATCTGTGGCTGTTACCTTGTGTGGGCCTTAAGCAACCAACCTGCCAGGTGAGGGCTCTGAGGATCACAGGGACTGGGGGACCCGAGCTCCCTCCCGGGCTGACTGGGCCCAGCACAAGAGTCCTCCCGCCTGCTGTGCTGCTCCTGTGAACCACACACTCTCTCAGAAAGAGCGGGCCCGGGCACTTCTCGCTCTGAGGACAGGGGCTGTGGAGAAGGAGATGAAGGGCAGGAAGTTTCCGAGGCGGAGAAGAAGGTGAAGGTCGTGAGGGGCTCTGACTGATTTTTCAAGAGGCAGTGATAGAAGGTGGGACCTGGAGTCAGTCACTGGGGTGAGTCCCAGCTTTAGAGGTGCTGCGACTGTGACCAAGTAAATCGACCTTTCTGAGCCTCAGTTCCTGCCTCTGTAAAATGGGGCCATTCAGCTTACCTCCTGGAGACTGGGAGGACTAACTCATTTAGAGTTATGTATGGAAAGTATTTGGCACTCCTAACGTAGACAGCATATTAAGAAGCAGAGACATTACTTTGCCAACAAAGGTCCATCTAGTCAAGGCTATGGTTTTTCCTGTGGTCATGTATGGATGTGAGAGTTGGATTATAAAGAAAGCTGAGCGCCGAAGAATTGATGCTTTTGAACTGTGGTGTTGGAGAAGACTCTTCAGAGTCCCTTGGACTGCAAGGAGATCCAACCAGTCCATCCGAAAGGAGATCAGTCCTGCGTGTTCATTGAAAGGACTCATGCTGAAGCTGAAACTGCAATACTTTGGCCACCAGATGCAAAGAGCTGACTCATTGGAAAAGACCCTGATGCTGGGAAAGATTGAGGGCCAGAGGAGAAGGGGACGACAGAGGATGAGATGGTTGGATGGCATCACTGACTCAATGGACATGGCTTTGGGTGGACTCTGGGAATTGGTGATGGACAGGGAGGCCTGGTGTGCTGCGGTTCATGGGATCGTGAAGGGTCGGACATGACTGAGTGACTGAACTGACCTGAAGGCTTCCATACATGATAGCTGCCATGATGATGATGATGACGATTATTGTTATTATTTTACTTTGTTTTTTGTAATCATGAAAGATTGGCACCTCTTAGAAATGAATAGTTTTGCTTTGCTGTCTGGTGGGTCAGTAACACGTTTTGCTTCACATGGGCAAGTAAATGCTTTTCTCTCTCTGCCCAAATTTATTTTTGATTTAAAGCAACTAACCTTTATCAAGGACCTTCTGTGTTTCATAGATTTTATTCTATAATTTTACATATATTGTCTCATTTAAATCCTCCCATTAATTCTTTGGGAAGAGGGGTTTAAGTATTTTTATTCTTTAAAACAATTTTTTTTTTAATATGGACCATTTTAAAGTTATAATATTGACTCTGTTTTATACTTTACAGTTGTCTTGGCCCTGAGGCATGTGATTTTAGCTCCCTGACCAGGGATCAAACCCACATCCCCAGCATTGGAAGGCCAAGGCCCAACCACTAGATCACCAGGGAGGTCCCAGTATTCTTGTTCATAAGATAGAGAAATGGAGTCTTAGAGTTGACAAGAGGGGATCCAAACTCTGAATCTCTGAGCAAACTTCTGGTGGGCACTGGGTGCAGGGCCTGGGTGAGCCCAGGCCTTGCCCCTTCCTAGTCAGTGAACTGGGACCAAGCTGGCAGGGGTGGGGAGGGGGAGTCTAATTTCCTTTTCCCCTCATAATTGCAGTTTTGAGGCAAAGTATTTAACCCCAGGGCTTACTCTTTTGTGGTTACATGGCAGTGATAACAGCAATTAATTGGAAGGTTATTGTAGAGATTAAACAAGATAATACCCAAAGCTCTGGATCACAGCTGCAAGTGGTGGCTGCCATCGCCCCTGTCTCCAGCCTCAGACTCTCTCCAGCCCCTGGGAAAGGGGCCTGTTTGTCAGCTTTAGCCTGGAGAATGGGTATTATGTATGAGTGCATGTGCTGAGTCATGTCCGACTCTTTGCAACCTTGTGGACTGTAGCCCACCAGGCTCCTCTGTCCATGGGATTTTCCAGGCAAGAATACTAGAGTGAGCTGCCATCTCCTCCTCCAGGGGATTTTCCTGACCTGAGGATTGAACCCGCGTCTGCTGTGTCTCCTGCACTGCAGGCAGATTCTTTACTGCTTGAGCCATCCAGAAAGCCCAATGGGTATCATAGCTTTGATTAAATATGTAGATGTTTTAGGGGACCTTAAGAGGAGTTTGCCGAGCATTGCAGTGTGAACTTCTTTCCATTTTGGATGAATCCAAAGCAGACTCAGTGTGGGTGTTCCCTAGTATGAGAAAACTAAGGTCTTGACTTCTTGAGGCCTTTGATTCTGCAGTTGCTTAGCTGGAGCAGGAAGGAGGAGCTGGCAGGAAGAGCAGTTAGAGGGCAGGATTGAGAGGAGAGAGGAGAGTGAATTGCTAGGCTGGGAGGGTTGGGAAAGGAGGCTGGGTGGGGCCCCTGACCCAGTAGAGGCCTGTGGATCAGCCAGAGGCCTCCAGGCTGGGTACAGAGGGGCCAGAGGTCAGGTGTTCTGATAACTGGGCTTCTTGGGGCTGGCCTTGGTCATGGTGTCCAGGCCAGCTGGATTGGGGTAGAAGGTGGAGAGGAAAGGAATACTATTCCATCCCGAGAGGGATGGAAACCCATGATGCAGCCACAGAGACACCCAGGAGGGAGAGGAGGTGGGCGTATCCTCCAGGTCATGGGGTGGACTGCCAGTTGGTGACTCTCTGAAGGTGGAAGAGAAAAGAGGAGTCTAAGGGGAGCCCCAGTTTTAGGGCAGTGACTGAGAGGAACCCATCAGAAGCAGGATAGAAGGGAAAGCTGGAGAATGACATGGGTGTGTAGGGGTTGAGAACCTATTGAGAGTGGCAGGTGGGGACATCTGGTCAAGAACAACATCCCGGCTGAAGGCCAATGCTATCTGCAAAAAGATACTGGTCCTGGAAGCCCCCAGCTGTGGGTGAGTCTGGCAGCAGAGGGTGGGCTTGTTGGTTGGACTGGAGGCTGCCAATTGGAAAAACATAATCTCCAGATTTTTTTTTTTGCTTTTTGGAGGGGCTGTGCCAGCTCTTAGTTGCCGCACGTGGGATCTTCACTGCTGCATGAGGGATCTAGTTCCCTGACCAGGGATCAAACCTAGGCCCCTTGCATTGGGGAGTGCAGAGTCTTAACCACGGGACTACCAGGAAAGTCCCCTCCAGATTGGTTTTTAGAACCGCCCCCCGCCCCCCACCTCACCCCCACACCTACCTGTACTCTGCTGCTTGAAGCCTGCCCACAGCCTGCAGTGGGGAGGCCAAACTCCTCCACTTGATGTGTCGGGCCTGTCCAGAGCAGGCCTTGCATTAGCCTCCTGGGACTGCTGGGATGCCATACCAGCAAGCTGGGGGATTTGAAACAACAGAAATGCATTCTCTGGCATTCTGGAGGCCAGAAGTTCACTGTCAAGGTGTGGGCAGAGTCGGTCTCCTCCAGAGGCCCGGAGGCAAGCCTGCTCCGTGCCTCTGTCCCAGCTTACGGTGACTCCAGGCAGCCCTTGGCATTCCCCCACCTGTAGCTGCATCACTGCCTCCGTCATCACACGGCCCTGTGTATGTCTGTGTCTCTTTTCTCTCCTTGTAAGGGCACCTGTCGTTGGATTCGGGTGGGTTTGAGATGACTATGACTTCATCTTAACAGTTACGTCTGCTGAGACCCTATTCCCAATCGGAGCCTATTCCGAGGTTCTCAGTGGTTCTGAATTTTGCGAGGGGCACCATTCAACACAGTATGGGCCTCCCCTCTTCCTGCCTTTCTGGCCTCATTCCTGCCTCCCCCAACCATGACATCCTTCGGGGAAGATGTCTAGAGCTGACCCTAGCTCAGGCTCACTGTCTCAGTTTTGTGAGTTTTCCCATCTTTGAGCACCCCAACATCTCCTCAATGGCACATGTCCTCTGCCAGTCTTGGGCACCTTGGGATGGGGACTGGACCTCACCCGTCCCTCCTGATTGCAAAGTAGGTTGGTGTTTGAGAGCCCAGCCTCAGAATGCCAGAGAAATGAATTTGAATCTTGTCTCTCCGCTTAACTGACCATGTGACCCCGCTCTAACCTTCCAGCCTCAGTTTCCCCGTCTGTCAGATGGAGCTATTACATGAGAATTTAATGAATTCAATTTAAAAAAAGTATGTAAAGCAGCCTAGTGGGGGCTTAGGGTCTCCTTGAGGGTGGTTGCCATGTTTTTTTTTGTTTTGCTGGTTTTTGTTTTTGCCATGCCACCTGGCATGTGGGGTCTTAGTTCCAGGGATCAAACCCATGCCCCTTGCACTGGAAGTGTGGAGTCTAAACCACTGGACCACCAGGGAGGTCCCGCCATGTTTTTTTTATTCACGTTGTATTTCTAGCACTTGGTCCAGTGTCTGGTATGTTACGTGCTGTATAAAATATTTGTTGAATAAGTGATTGCATGGGGAGACTTGGCTTGATGAGAAGGAACACTGCTGTGTTTATGGATGGGACCCCCTTAAGAGCCCCGCTTCCTCCTGCCCTCGGTCCCCAAGAGCTGGGTAATTGCATTTTGAGTTTCAGCTAAATGCTGACAAGTGGCGGTGAACGGGGGTCGCAGTTTGAGTCAGGCTCAGCTCCATACCTGCTGTTTCTCTTTCATGTGGATGGAACAAACTCTGGCTTTTCACATTCGCGGTACCTATGGTGGCTGCAATAGATGAGTCACCATTTACTGTAAAGCTTTCAGATGCCTGGCAGACGTATACCAGTCAGGAGTAAGAGGGCCTTCTGCGATCAGACACCCCAGCCACGAGCATATAACAAGGGGGAGAAACTACTTGTTGTGGGAGCAAGTGGTAGGAAGGTCTTAGGTGAGGGTCCATAGCCGTCTTAGCTTCCTCCTTCCCTATATTGGAGTTTTATTTTGATCTGTAGCCATATTTCGAAGTCACTTAAATAAGTCTGTGCAAATTTGTGTCTACTTGCTTCTAAGTTAGAGGTTTATGCTTCTGTCTGGTTTTGATTTTACGTGGAATATTAACTTTTTTAAAGGGACCTACTTCCATTTCTCGAGTTTTGGCCACTGAGAGCAATGCTTCAAAGTCTGAGACTTTTTTTATCCTTTTAAGTAGAACTGTCTTTGGGCTTCTTTGCCTGCATGTGATGGTTTTCTTTTCCTTTCAAGAGATGAACCTGTGAAATTCCATTTGGTCTCGAATGGTAGACAGGGCTTGGGGCATTTCAGTTTTTGCGGATGAACTTGGTTGTAAAGAACCAAAAAGACTGACAGGCACCGCGTGTTCTCTCTTGCAGGTGGGACTGGGTGGGGCAGGGTGTGGGGAATGGTGAGTGGCTGGAGAGGCACTCACAGTGCCCAGCACGTGCCTGACTCTGTGCCAGGGCCCAGCTTCCCTGCAAGCGGGTTGTGTGGCAGGGTCTGGGGCTCTCATGGATTTTCAAATCTGTTGAACTCATACAACCCTTATTGTGCATGTCTGTGTGCAGATCTGTGCCATGGGGCCTTGGGTAAGTTATGGGACCTTTCAGCCTCAGTTTCCTCCTCTGTAAAATGGGTATACTGACACTTTTCTCAGTTGGGTGGCTTTTAGGATTTGATGAGATATTTTAAGGCACCAAGTACAGGCCTGGTACATAGTAGGGTTCAAAAAAAATGGTCATTGTAATTACAAGAAGTCCTGTGAATCTCTTTGTTTTCAGAGTGTGGATGGTGGAGGGAGCCTTTCGGTGAGAAGAGGGAGGTTAAGATATTCCTTCTAGGTGGTCACCTCCCTGGTTCTTGGTGGTAATTAATTCAGTATCTTAAGTTGTCCTCTGTGTTCATTTGCCTAGTTTCTGCCTCTCCACCTTGGGTTTGGTGCTGGCCCATCCCGTCCTCTTGAACTTCTTCCATGATCAGCCAGTCCATGCTTTCCTGGAGTTTATACAGGAAAACACAAGCCCCTGCCGTATAGTTCACACCCTCTCCTTTGCCCAAGAGGAGGTGGTCCCAAGGCCCCTGTCAGACCCCGGGATTTCCCAGACATTTTTATGCTTCCCCTGGGAACAAGAGACTGTCAGACATCTGTTTGGGATTCTGAAATTCAGGGCTCTCTGGGAATGGCCCAGGGTTTCGGGGACAGTGGTGACAGAATATTTGAAGTTGGAACTTGGGGACACGCAGGATGATGCCCAGGTAGCTGGGCAGTGTCCACAGTAAAAGATGAAGGGGCTGGCCTTGGTTTTTTTCTCCTTCCTCATGGGCAGTGTCTCCTGAGTCTGTCCACTTTTCATCCCCAGCTTCTGGAGGTGAAGAGCAGAGCACACTTGCTGCTTGAATTTGCCAGCCTCATTGTGGTCTGGTTGTCTCTACTGCCCTTTCCCAGGGTGCAGTCCTTGCAGTGGAGCGGGGGGAGCTTTGTGTTTTGTTTGCAGTTGCCTCCCCAAGACATGCCCTCAATAAGCCAGTGCTGAGAGAGGGAGTGAATGAATGAAGGGCCAGATGACAGCTCCTCACAATGGGAAAAAATTTAGACAGGGTGAGAGTGCGGTCCCCACCCCTACAGGAAGAGGGTAGTTACAATTTGTTCTTTCTTCTGGGTGTGCGTTTGTGTGCTGCGTTGTGTAGTTGTCGTTGGAGGTGCAGCACGTTGATCTATAGACCGCTTTGCTGGGTTGTCCCTGGTGTATAATGATGCTACATCTCTGGGGTGGTTGGCTGGGATCAAGGGGACAGTCCTTGGCTAGGACCAGGAGTATTTTTCTCTGCTCAAAAGATGCTGATCCGATGACCTTTCTCTTTCCTTTCTCCCATTGGATTTGTCATAACTGGATCCAATGGGAGAAAGGAAGGGTATTCATGTAGAGTGGGCCAGAGAGGTTTAGTGATGTCTTGTATGTAATAATCAGGATTCGAATGCCATTTTGAGTCCAAAGACAGTGTTCCTTCTGCAGCATCACCCTGCCTTCTGAAATACTAAAAGGTTCTAACCCTGGAATTTCCATCCACCTTGGGTCCTATGGGACCTGCTTGGAAAATTGAGAGAGTGTGATAAATGATGGTCACCAACAGTGACTTTCTCCACTCATTGCCACACTGTAAAGAATCTGACCAGGAGGAATGGGAGTCAGAAATCAGAACACTGAAGCTGGCCGCTGTTCCCAGAGCCCTCTGTTCCCCTCGACGTGTTTGGAACTCCCTGGTCCTGGTCTCAGCATCCCTGGAGCTCTCCCCCAACCATCCCCCACTCCGACCCCATTGTCAGTTTCTGGGTACTTCCAACCAGCATTAGGCCTGGTACTGTCTACGGCCATGTAGAGTGCTTTTCTAAAGCTGTCTGGAAGAACTCTCTTGTCCCAGGGTTTTTAGAATAATTACATCAGGTTCGCATTTCCTGGGCACCCAGCACTTGCAGCCACTTGGAAGGTGTGGGTCCTTTTCTGATTAAGCATTGACATTTGGGGATCAGCTTTTCCTCTTTTCATGCAGGCAGGTACTGAGGTACCCAGGGCCCCCAAGTTGGTAACTGGGGAGGATCAGACCTCTTGTCAGGGGAGCTCTGGGGGTGGAATCTAGTTGCAGTGGGACCTGTACTTTGTCTTTGATCATTTTAGGTTTAATACGCTCTCCTCTGTAATGGAAACCATAACACAAGCTGATTACTAAAATTTGACTGTTGGTTTAATGAGAAACCTGTGAGAGGGACCCACTTCCTCTTGATTTTTGTTTTATTTTTAAAAATTCTGTACATGCTGTTTCATTTCTCTTCCTCTGGACTTTTCTTTTAGAAAAGTCACAAACAACATACTATACAAACCAAAACCGTTCAGAAAATAAAATCAGACCCTGGGGAATACAGAACACTTTCCCCTCCACGGCACCTTCTTCCCACCATCCAGCTGAGTCTCTTCATGGGTCTGATGGGGGAGCAGGTCGGTGTTGACATGGAGAAGCTGAGGCCCATGGAGGGGATGGAAGTGGCTTGAAGACTACACTGGAGTAGGGCTGTGCTCTTCAGATTCCAGGCCAGGGCTTCTGCTTCTGCCCAGAGCCCTGGTGTTAGATTCAGGATATTCTCCTTGCTGGTGTGTAGCCTCAGCCCTTGGTCCTTGTGGTTTCACTGGCTTACTGAATATGAGCCCTCACCAAAGAATTGTTAGGATCGTGCATTTATATGGTGTCTGGACAACCTTGAATGGATTCCTTACCCATCCAGCCAGCCAACCACAGTATTTCTTGACTTGCTTTGCATGAGGCAATGTGCCAGAAGGTTGGAGGGATGAGAGAGTCAAAACTCCACTTCTGAAGAGTCTTTTCTTTGGGGTTGGGGCACAGAACTATAACACAACTATAATACCAGACAGAACAAAGTAAGTAATGTGATAAGCATCAAGCCAAATGGAGTCGTGAAAGAGGGGTTACTTTTTTCGTAGAGCTGCAAAGACGGCATTGGAGCTGAATTGTGAAGGATGAATAGGTGATGGGCAGACTTAGGGAAAGAAGGCCCAAAGGCACGATGCTATGGCCACTCCTGCGTCCTTCATGTCACACTGCACAAATGCAGAGGAGATCCTGGCGTGCATTTAAGTGGTGTGTGCGTCGTGCATGTTCACTTGCTCAGTCACGTCTGACTCTTTGAGACCCCATGGACTGTAGCCCGCCAGGCTCCTCTGCCCGTGGGATTTCCCAGGCAAGAATACTGGAGTGGGTTGCCATTTCCTCCTCCAGGAGATCTTCCTGACCCAGGNCGTGCATTTAAGTGGTGTGTGCGTCGTGCATGTTCACTTGCTCAGTCACGTCTGACTCTTTGAGACCCCATGGACTGTAGCCCGCCAGGCTCCTCTGCCCGTGGGATTTCCCAGGCAAGAATACTGGAGTGGGTTGCCATTTCCTCCTCCAGGAGATCTTCCTGACCCAGGGATCCAACCCTCGCCCCCTGTGTCTCCTGCATTGGCAGGCAGATTGTTTACCACTGAACCACCTGGAAAGCCCGGGTTTAAGTGGAACTTGGCTATTAATGGTTTTGCAAAATTGCTTGGACTGCCTTCACTTTGAAGTTAAGGTTAGAGGTAGAAGGTTGGCCTTCGGAGAGGGCTAGTATTTACTGAGTGTTTTACTTACATTTATCCAGTTGACTTACATCATCTAATGTGGGACACATAGCTAGCAAGCCGTTGAGCTGAAAGTTGAACTCAGAGCTCTCTGCTCCCAGGGCCCCTGTTCTTCCCACATGCCTGCCTTATCACCTTCTCCTGGGAAGTTGTTGATGCTAAACAGTCATTCCCATGTCTCAGAAGTCAGGTGGCAAAGTAGGGTGGCCTGGTGAGAATGCTTGTGAAAATATTTTGTCGCCTTAGCTCACATCATTCAGACTTCCTGTGGTTAGTGGAGGGGGTATTTCTGCCTCGGTTATGCTTTCTGGATGACCCTTGGTGGTGCCATTCTTTTGTGATGCTGCTATTTGGCTGGCTTTTCTGACAGTTGCTATGTATATTACTTTCTGAAGAGCGGGTGTCTTTTGACCTCTGACCTGCCCAAGCTGACAAGTCACGTTCTGTGCATAAATGGGTTGTTGATGCCTTCCTAAGGATACAAGCATTTGAGCTGGCAGAACTGGCCCCATATCCTTCTCTTTGGTGGGGCGATGTTTTTATTGGACAGACAGTGCTGTCCCATGAAAAAAATCTAAGAGAGAAACAAGGAGAGTGGGTGGGTTGAGCAGCAGCAACTTCGTACAGGGTGGACTTCCTGGGACAGAGGCACTAGGCTGGATGTTGGACTCTTTTGGACCCAGCTTCCAAGGGATGTCTCAAGACATGGCTGGGGGTATAAGGTAGATGGTGATCATCAAGGGGTAGGGTGGGTGCTTAAATCTTAGTAAATATTTGGCAATTGTGAAAAAATATTGTAGTCCCAGAATATATCTCAATGGTCCTCTATCTTGATCCCTAGGAGTTTGTGCAGGGAGTGCTGCTGCGGAAGGTGCCCGAGGCTGCCAGTTTTGTCATAGGAGGGAGGTGCCGTCCCTCTGCGATACCAGTCCTGTTCCATAGATAATCTCTTGTCACTGCTCTCCTCTGTGGACTCCCGCTGCTTTCTTCCTCTCCCGGCTCCTTCTCCGTTACAGTGCAATTTTAGATTCTTGCAGGGCCGCTGAGCAGTTAATCTTAGAATCTACTTCTCCAAGAGCATCTTGCTTTTTATCTCTCTGTTCTCTGTATTGGGGGAGCGGGGGTCTGGGATTCTGCTGCTAAAAAAGTTTGAAAACCAGATGTCTAAAGCATTTCTGCAGTGTTCATGGTCTTCAAGGGTGACCCAAGGGGTTTGTGGGTGAGGGCTCTACCTCCTGCTGTGAGTACTGTGGGGGGTGGCGGTGGGAGGTGGGGGTCCATGTGTCTGTCCTGTTGCTCTTGCTCTGCTTCTAGTTCTTCAGGGACTCATAATTCTCCTCCTTTGCTCTCTCCTGTAATACTCATGTCCCAGACTAGGAAGCTCAGAGGGGTTGATTAATTTGCTTGAAGTCATATAGTTTATAAGTGAATTGGTCTAAGTTTGAATCCAGATCTGATTTGAAATTCATCATTTTTACTACTGTATATGTGTCACCCACACTTTTACCTACAATCAGGACTGTTTCTTACCTCTATCATTTATCCCTCTTGGAGAGGTAGGATGGGTAAATTTAGTACAGTAGTTGTTGTTCACTGACTCAGTTGTGTCAGACTCTTTGTGACCTCATGGACTGCAGCACACCAGGCTTCCCGGTCCTTCAGCGTCTCCTGGAGTTTGCTCAGATTCATGTCCATCGAGTCAGTGATGCCATTCAGCCATCCGATCCTCTGTCACCCACTTCTCCTCCTGCCTTCAGTCTTTTCCAGCATCAGGGTCTTTTCCAATGAGTTGGCTCTTTGCATCAGGTGGCCAGAGTATTGGCGCATCAGCCCTAGTCCTTCCAATGAATATTCAGGGTTGATTTCCTTTAGGATTGACTAGTTTGATCTCCTTGCAGTCCAANTCCTGCCTTCAGTCTTTTCCAGCATCAGGGTCTTTTCCAATGAGTTGGCTCTTTGCATCAGGTGGCCAGAGTATTGGCGCATCAGCCCTAGTCCTTCCAATGAATATTCAGGGTTGATTTCCTTTAGGATTGACTAGTTTGATCTCCTTGCAGTCCAAGGGACTCTCAAGAGTCTTCTCCAGCACCGTAGTTCAAAAGCTATGCTTATCTCAATTTTATTTACCTTGGAAGTCCTATTTTGGATGTCTGACTGAGATGGGAAATTGGAGGGCCCATGCTTAGGATCTTCGGTTCTGTCAAATTCAGAGTCAGGGGAGAGGTCTGGAAGGCTGACCTCCCAGTTCCTGAAACTGGACATTAAAGCCAGCATCTGGGAGCTTCAGAGCCCTGAGGCCACTGGTTGCCTTCCTCATCCTCTATGTCTTTCCCTGATGCTTTTCCGTCTTCCCCTGGATTTCCCATAGAGTCTTCAGAACTTGGCTCAGCAGATGAGGAACTGGGAACAACCTGCTTGGAAGTGTGTGAATGGGGGCACAGCTTGAGGAGGACTGGAATTGAGTGTGTGGGAGACCTTTGATCAGTTCCAGGTTGCTGTTCCACTGACGGCAGAAATTAGAGCCCCCCGGTTGATGAGACAGTGCAGCCAGTCATGGGTGCCCTTGGGCACAGAGTTGTTTAATGGTGTCTCCAGTGTGGAGTTATCAGCTGCTGTTACAGCCATGCTTCTCTTCAAATTGTGATTATTAACTTTGCTCCCCTTTCCAGGGTGCCCCATACCTCCACTTGAGGGAGGGGATATAGTCCTACCATACGGCTTAGATACACTCCTGAAACACAAGAGGGAAACTTGGAAAAGAAATCCAAGGACATGGTTGCTGGAAGAAAAATCCAGCTAGCTCATAGGCTCCCAGAGTCTCAGGTTCATCCAGAAAAGCAAGGAGCATTTTTCATTAGCTAGTGAACACCCCCCTCCTTTCTCCAGTACAATCATGTTTAAAAAGTCAAGTGTGGGGAGAAGGGGGATCAGCAACTCCGGGTTTGTTGAGTCCCAGTGGGCAGAATCCCTGCCCGTGTTGCCTGGACAGGACAGAGGGTGACCAGCCCCAGAGCCTTCCTGGAGGCTCAGTCCTCTCTCTCCCTCCTGTGGCTACATATTTACTGAGAAGTGAATACTCCAAAGCTGGAACTTAAGAACTACAGCAGCTCCAGCTCATGTCACCCTGATCAGCCACACCTTGGGTTGCTATTTATTCAGTCTGTGGGGTGGGGTGTCTGGGCCTTTATGCAGCGGGGTGCATGTCGGGATCCCAGGAATGATAGGAGCTGTGCCTTGAGATGGGCCTTTGCGATCCCTTTTGCCATTCCACCCCTGACTTTATAGAGGGGAGGCTGAGACCCAGAGAGGAGAAGCTGCTGCTGCAAGGCCCCACAGCTCCACTCAGAGAGCCAGGGAGCTTTGCAAAAAAGAGGTCTTGCGAGGCCCAGCCTCAGACTCCCCTGAGATGCCGGCCCTGTGTGCCCTGCCCTGTTTTCCTTGGAATGAGGGCCGGTGTTTCAGATGAGGACTTTATGACTTCATTTCAGATAATGCAGTTAGTTGGGTACAGTTTGCCTGGTGGTTGCCTAAATTTAAACGAAGTGGGCTGGGGTGGGTGGTAGTGAAGAAGATTGGCTTGGTGCTTTCATTAAAGCACAATGTGTTGGGGGAAGGTTCAGTTTTTATTTTTACTTCACTGAATGAGGGATGAGCACAGAGCTGTGGGTTTTTTCTCCCCCTTTCCTTTTCTTTCTTTTTGAAATTATTAAATCTCTATATTCTCGAATCGGGACTGGTGGTGCATTTTGCTTTCAGGCTGAACAAGATTAAAGTAGGTTGGACGAAAATAATATTATTTTGCATTTTGTGTGGCTAGGGTATAGTTGTTGGGCAGGCCTGTTAACCATCTATAGATGAACTCTGACTGGACTTGGGTTTCATTCCCAATTCTGGGCACTCACTGGCTGTGTGACCCTGGATTATAATTTCCAAACTTGAATTTCCTCTTGGTAATATTGGTAGCAATACCTAGGTTTTAGAAGTGCCTTGCATCTGAATCCATGCGTTGGAAGCTCCTGGCGTGCCGTGTGCCGCACAGAGGGTACTTGGGAGTTTTTCTTGGTTGTTCATCCTCCATCGTGCTTTCCCTGCCTCGCGTCCCAGCAAGGTGGGACTGGACCTGGGGATGAGTTTGAGAGGATGGCCTCCGGGAGGAGGGGAGGAGGGTGGTGGGGAGGCACGTCCTGGAGAGAGAGAGAGAGAGAGAGAGAGAGAGAGAGTGTGTGTGTGTGTGTGTGTGTGTGTAGGGGAACTGGAGTTAAAGAGGAACTTGACTTGTCTCCTTGCGGGAATATTAGAGATCTGAGCATCTAGAACTGTCTTCCTGGGCTTTAACCTCACTGATTCGTTGCTCTTAAATCTTCTCAGCGTTTGAAAATCCAAATTAAAAAAATATTGTGTTTTTGGTTATAAAAGCAACATGTTAGAGCAAAGTGGGAGCAGACAGAAAGTCATAGAGAAGGAAATAAAAGCTATCCATAATTTCACTCTTCTGGGAGAAACCAGCATGAGGATTCTGAAGTCTGTGCCTCTGGTTTCTTTCTGTGCCTGTACACATAGGGCGTGTTTCCTTCTGGTTCATTTCTACAAAACTGGAATCATCTTGCACATATTGTTATGTAACATGCTCTTAAAACAATATTCTGTGAGCGTTTCCTAGTTGTAAACTGTTCTTTTAAAACACGGCTTTGGGTGGGGGCACAGCATTCCGCTATGTGGATATTCCAGAACTTATTCAACCAGCCCCCCTATTGTTCCATCATTTAAATTGCTTTCGGTTCCTTTTGCTCCTTCCCCTCATGCTGCAGTGGACTGGGGGATGCAGGTTTTCATAACTGGATCACTGTTTCAGGAAAGCAGTTCTTGGGCGAAGCATGCTGAACAGAGCGGGGCCATTAGTTTCGAGTTGATTTTCATGCCTTACATGTTCCTTAGATCTTTGGGCTTTATAGTGAGTTCGCCATCTGGATAAGCTCTGTGCGTCTTCTGCATTTCCACCGTGTGCTCCTTACACCGTTCCTCCTCCTCTGGCCATCAGGGGAACAGAAAACGACAAGAGATCAGAGTTGCCCCAGGAGATCCTAATTCAAGCTCTGACTGTGCCATTCACTTGCAGAGCACCCCTGAAAAATGTGGGTACTTTAAAAAGATACTTATTTTAAATTGCTGTTAAGATCTTTTATTTTATTTATTTCTTTTTGGCTGTGCCTCGCGGCATGTGGGATCTTAATTCCCCCACCAGGATCGAACCTGCGCCCCCTGCCTTGGAAGTGTGGGGTCTCAACTGCTAGACCACTGAGGAAATTTCCAGAAATGTGGATACTTTTTAATCCTCTGTTTCTTCATCTACACAATGAGAGTAATAATATGTTTCTGACCAGAGGATGAGGGTGAAATACAGTCCTGGCCTCAGATGTGCCGTGTAACCTGAAGTACCGTAAAGATGCTGGTTGTTAGTGGTGATGACTTGACCCTTGTCCTTGAGGAATGATCACAGGACCTGGTCCAGGGGTGCTGCAGCTGGCTTGCACCAGCTCTTGAGAGTTGATTCTGCCCATCTCTTCTTGACTCCACCACGACTGCTGGCCCTCGAGTTGGTAGCTTGAGGTGGGCCATGCTGAGAGTATTTATACCCTTAAAGTTGACAAAAGCTGCAGTCGAGGCTTTTTTTTTTTTCTCTTGAGGGCTGATTGTTAAACATTTACCAGCACTTCACAGCCCCAGTGTCTCCTGTGCTGATTTGACATACATTGTTTTGAGTCTGTAGTTCATGTATTATTGTCTCATCTTCCCCAGCTGGACTATAAACTCTTTGGAGCAAGAATTAGATATTTTAAGACTTTAATGATCAGAACCTGTAAAGCAGCATTTGCACAAATGATCTCATAACTGTAAACTATGTGAAAAGATTTTATGCTAAGACTTACACTCTGGGATTCTTAGTGACTACACGAGCCCATGGCCCAGTCCTCTCTTAATGACCTCTTATAGGTGGATCTTATACAGAATTTTAGTTGTTTAGCCTTAAAACTGCCCAGGGTATAATAAAGAGGCTTTATCTCCCTGTGTTTCCATCAGTGACTGTGATAATAATGGCTTGCAAGTCATAGCTAACATTTACCGATTGTTTGCTGTGTGCTAGGTACATCTTTAATGCTTTTATAATCATTTTCTTGTTTAATCCTCATTCCAGTCATCTAAAAAGTACATTAATATGGTTCTTGTTGTATAAATGAGGAACACATATAACTTAGAGACATTAAGTAACTTGGGCACGATTGAGGGAGAGCCTCCATTCATTCAGCAGACATCTAACCCCTGCCACATGCTGGATGCCTCCTGGCCCCCAGGATGAAGTGCCAGCTCCTGCCTTCATGGAACAATCCTTGTAGTAAGCCAGACAGACAATAAATCCACATGCAAACAGTACTGCGATGTCAGTCGTACACTATGAAGAAAACCAATCAGGGGGAGGAGACACAGGCTGATGAGGCAGGGCTGGGGGTTTTATGTCTCACTGCCCGTGACACACAGCCCCCCCTGAAGCCAGCGGACACCCTGTGCGCTGCAGCCCCTCCTCACCTTGCTGTTGGTTGCAAAGCCTTCCTCCGTGGTGATGATACAGGAAGGCAGGTGGGGAGCTCATGGCGAACTCGAGTCAGGCGCACAGGACACTGCACCCTCCAGCGTACCCCACTGAGGACTCCCAGGATGCGCTGGGCAGGTGGTATGAGCCGGAGGGCTGAGCGGTGAATGCAGGAGGCGGAGAGCAAGCTCTGTGGGGCTCAGGGCCTGGGAGAGGATATGCAGGTTTAGAATCAGAGACCCGACCCGTGGGGTTAGCAGCTTCTTGGAGGCCGATGTTCTCATGGTCCATGTGGACCCAGGAAAGTGAGGAGGGCAGGATAACTCACCCGAGGCCACCCTTGTGTTCACCGACGGGTGAAGCCCAGTGTTGCATTCCCAGTCCTGAGCCTGTGCAACACCACCGTCTCCCAGCTTTAATTTTTTTTTTTTTTCCTGGCTGGGGATTAATGGCACGTGGCTGCAGTAAGCTAGTTTAGGGACAGTTAAGGCTGCAGTAAGCTAGTTTAAGTTTAAGGGCAACCCTAACCCCAGGCACCCAGGAGTTGGAGTAAGTTACAAGGACGGGCTACTCTTAGCCACGAGACATGCTGCTAGAAGATGGGCCCTCCTGGTGTGTAAGAGGTAAAAAGTATTTTAGGCTGCCCTTCCCACCTGTACCCCATTGCGTTATGGACCAGCCAGTGTCCAGTATGGCTGAGCCAACATTTTTCAGCATCGGCTCCACGTTCATTTGCTAAGATACTGAAAATCCCCACCCTGGGAGATGGAGAGCTGGGATCCAGTGTCCACTCTGGTTAGGAAGTCAGCTGTGTGAGGCAGGTCTTGGTCTGGTTTCCTTCCCTGTAACTGGAGGGGCCTGGCCAAACGGTTTAACGTCTCTTTTTCCGCTCTAACCTTTACTCTAAGCCGGAGATTAGACAGGGACCCGCTTCCAAAGCATTTCAGTCTCTCAGTTCCTGTCCCAGGTGGCGACAGCTCCCTGGAGCGCGCAGGTTTGGGGGGCGGGGGCGCCTCCGGGGCATTTCTTGGTCTGTGGGTGCCCAGTATTTTCCCCCCGTGGTTCCCAGTTTTAAGCCACCTGGTATTGGCTGGTGGTTAGGTGGCTCTTGCCCACACAGAACGCTCCCCACAAAGTAAAGCTCGCCCAGAAACGCTTTCCTAGCAGTGGGTGCGCTGCTGGCCGCCGGGCGGGTGAGAGGTTGGGTGTACTTTCCTCACGGTCAGGCGGTTGGGATTTTGTGTCTCAGAACCGTACTGTCCTCATCCTGGTCCCGCCGGCGGCCTCCCACCGAAACTTGACAGTGACACCAGAGCAAACACACAGGCTTCAGAACTGAAATGTGACAAGGTGAGGCAGCAACAGGAAGTGGGGAAGGGAGCAGAACAAAGCTTGCGATGTGTGCTCAGAATGGCGACCTTTTTTTTTTTCCCCTCCCCTTTTAAAAATCATAGAGTTCTCTTAAATGGTTGAGATAGAAAGTTCTTGTTTATTTTAAAAGTTCAGCCTCTGGAGAGGCCTGAGGAGAGAGCCCGTGGTGCAGTGAAACAACGTTTAGGGACGATGCAAACTGCCCCCTCCAACCCCTGCCCCCCAACACACACACCCCGTGCATGGCAAAAGGTATGCAGATTTCACCTCGGCTTGGTGTTCTCCGGCCCTTTCATCCTTTCACTCCACTTTTCTGTACTGAGGGCGGGGGAAAGGTATTTAAATTTGCTCTTCTTCTAGACCTTCCCTCGCAGGACTCTTTGTGACCCTGACTGAAGATAGTGGGGAAAGTGGCACTCTGCCCCCAGGGTTTTCTTTTTGTGCCTCTGTCTCTTGTTTCTTAGTTTCTGCCAATGACTGAAAAAAGGAGAGAAAGCAAGTTCAGTCATCTGTTTCCGGTATCCGGAGCGGCCCGTCCGTTGCCTGGAACAAGACCCTGTTAAGTGGTCAATCCCTGAGGTGCCTCCCACTGGAGAGGACACACTTCACACGTGGGGGTCAACTCGGGGATGCATCGCTGTCTGGCCGACCGAGAGAGGGAATGTTTGTTATAAACTGCTTTTCGTTTAGAGAGCAGATACAGTCCTGAGGATGGAAGCTACCAGTGGGTGCTCCCTCTTTGGATATGGGAGCCCAGTTAACTCAGGTTCAGCTAGCTGCGTCAGGGCCGTGAGTGGGGTGCAGCCAGCAATAAGGGTGCTGTGTGAGTTGAGCCGTGTGTTTGTCGAAGTTTCACCTGCCTTTTCACAAATCAGTCTCCTCCCAAGCTTGGGAAGTTGGGAGGGAAGTTATTACTGGTGCTCAGTGATGGCTGCATGATAATAATAATACTGAAATAATGAGATAGCAATGGTAAGCCAGCACTTACTAGGCACATTTGGGACTACTAGGTCCGAGGCATCATCTATTTATTGCTGAAGGAGCTCCACTGTATAGATAGCCAGTGGAGGCCGCTGCTCCCTGCCAGGGAGCAGTGAGCTCAGTAACCTGATGAAGCAGGTGTCCTGTCCTGAAGTTCACTGGAGTCACAGCTTGTGTCTCCCGTATTGCCCTCTGTGGTCACTGACATTGGTTTCTGAGATGGCTGGGCTTAGGGCGTGGCCTGGCCCTAGAATGTCTCTTTGGGGGAACTTTGCGGGTCCAGGGGATGCCCTCACCCTGACTCCACTAGCTTTCCTGATGGTTAGGCAGGCTTGCCATAGATACAGGTGCAACTTGATACCCTTTGCAGCCTTGTAGATTCATGTGTCAGCTGCATTCCACTGGAAATGCACCAGAGTGAGGATTACTCCAAAGAAAAATTAGATTTTTTTAAGGTACCTCTGTCCGCATTTCTGGGCATCCCTAGTGGTTGAGTGGTAAAGAATCTACCTGCCGGTGCAGGAGATGCAAGTTCAATCCCTGGGTTGGAACGATCCCCTGGAGAAGGAAATGACAACTCACTCCAGTATTCATGCCTGAGAAATTCCATGGACAGAGGAACCTGGTGGGCTACCGTCCGTGGGGTTGCAAGAGTCGGTCACAACCTAGGGACTGAACAACAGCAGTTCTATGGCGTTTTATCTTTGCCACGATCAGACTGTAGTAAGGCCTGCTCTGAATGCCTAAGTTCAAGGCCTGGTGGAAGGGCTGTGTGGTGTGGGCTCTTTTCACATGGTTTTGGGTGCCTTCCTCCTTTCTTGTGGCTTCATTTCAGTTTTGTTTGCATTTCAATCTTGGAGTAGCGGTGTGGAAGGCATAGGGAGTTGAATGATCAGCTAATTCAGAGAACTTGTATACAGTGAGTGGGACGAATAGGACATGGGGCTGAAATAGTTTTTTAAAACCCTGAGCAGTTTCATCTCCAGCAGAAACTTGGCATTCACAGGCTCATTTAGGGAGTTCTAAACAACTTGCTGGTGGAGTTTACCTACTGACCAATCCAAGCCTCTGGTGTTTCTTACTCTGATGATGCTGCCAAGCTATACAGAGGCATGCTAGGCACGTGGCGACAGCTGGTCGTTTTTCAAGTGGATGAGACTTGAAGAGGCAAGGTAGGGCTCTTGTGGCAGTCTGTTTTTCAGTTTTCTATGAGTCAAATAGGCAGAGAGGTTGCCGCACAATTGGGAGCTGTACTGCTTGCCTGTGGTCAGTGGAGGACCATGTAGGTGGGCCCAGTTCATATCTCTCTGGTTCTTCTGCTGCTGGGGGTTGGCACCATCTAACTGATAGAACAGTATAAACAGATGAAAAATCATTCTCAGCTTCCCGTCCAGTTTCATTTCAATGTTTCCCATCCTCTTCCAACACTACCTTTATAAAGTTAACTTAAAAAAAAAACTCTCCACGATGAAGTCAAAGAAGAATCTTACTAGAGATTTATTGGAGTACAGCCCATGTTCTGTTATCTCCCAGTTGGTTTTAATACCCTTAGAGCCAGATAGCTCCCCAGTGGAATCTTGCAAATTAAATGTAGCATCTTGGTCTGTTGATTGTAAAATTCTTGTGGGAAATGTGGCCCGGAATGTGAACATGGGAACTAAACTTTTTTTTTTTTTTTAATTAAAAAGTGGTTCTCTATCTTTGATTATTTGTTTAAGCTCTGTAAGGAGTTCAGTGTTCAGCAGTGGGGAGGGAATGCCTCCCCCGCTCGCCATGAACAGAGAGAACAAATTTGAACAGTTTAGAATTAATAGTGTTTGTGGTTTAGAAACCCACCTTTTCTGTCATTAACCACTGGTGAATGCCAGCCTGAAACCTCTTCTTGTGCCAGAGTAAACCGCAAGATTGTGGAAAAACGTAAAGGAAATGGGGGGGTAAGTTCGTAGTAAAACGTGAAGGCTGGTTGTGGGTGGGGGCTGCAGAGTAGAGGGAGGAGAAGGGAATGCAGATTGGTGAGATCCTTGGCCTTTGGCAGGCTCGGACTTTGCTTGAGAGAAGGTTCACAGTGTGTGAACTAAGCATTGATATTCTTTCTGCATTTCCTTAGATTTGTATTTTGTTTTTTTATATTTTTGCTGGTTGCAAGATTCGTAATATTTATTTATTTGTCTGCTTTGGGTCTTAGTCATGGCACTCAGGACCTTCGTTGCCATACAGGACTTTCTAATTGTGACTTGTGGGCTTAGTTGCCCCGAGGCATGTGGAATCAGTCCCCTGATCAGGGATAAAACCCATGTCCCTTAGACTGCAAGGTGGATTCTTAACCCCTGCACCACCTAGATTTGTATGTTAAAACTTCACAGAGCAAGCAGCGTGGAGGACACGGTTTATGTTTGTTGGAGTGAAGCGGTTTTATCTCCACCAACCCACCTGTGTCAAGTTAGACTTAATTCATCTAGGAGACTGGTTCTCAGCTGGGGATGATGTTGTCTCTGGGAGACATTTGAATATGTCTGGAAGTTCAGGATTCAGTGCTCTTGCTGCTTATGGTCTGGGGGGGTTCAATTCCTGGTCTGGGAACTAAAAACCTGCAGGCCCTGTGGCATGGCTGAAAAAAAAAAAAAAAAAAAGAAAACGGCGACATCTTTGGTTCTCACAACTGTTTGGGCCAAGGGAGTGTTACTAGCAGTTAATGGGTGGAGGCCTGGGATACCGCTAAATATTCCACTCTGCCTAGGAGCGCCCTCATGATTAAAAAAATGACTCGATGTGTCCCATGGGCCATCTTCTCCCCCTTCTCCAGTAGAGAATTAAAAATATCAACTATTTAAGAATCTATAGACTTAGCACCAGTCAACTGTAAAACACATGCCTCTTTCAGGCCACTCTTTGATGCACCCCAAGTGACAACAGGGGCGAGATTGAGAAACCTCGATCTCAGGGCGAGGTTGCTGTCCGTTCATCCCTCAGCTGAGCAGTGATTTGGCACTGGGCTGTGTTAAGGTACACACTTCTGCTGGAGTGGAACTGCCAGGTCCGGAAGGCTTGCCGCTCCGAAGATCTGAGAGGGCCCCAGGAACTGGCATCTTGGTCCAGTTGCAATACTTCTGCAGCTTTGGGTCATTTTTTCCACACTTCTCTTCTAACAGTTCTCCGTCTTAACCTGTTCCCCCAACATGAGTTCCCTTAGTGTGTTTTGCTCTAACTTGGTGTGTTTTGCCCCTATCCCATACAAAATGCTCTAATTTGAATTTTTCATCTCTACCACTCATCCTAAAGCTGTGTTGGATAAGCCCTTGGTCCTCTTTGGGGAATCTGATTTTCTCTATCCTAAAACAGGTTAATGAGTCTCCAAATTGCTTTTCTGCATAAGATGGGTCCCATGTGCCATTTTTCTCTCCCTCCTCCAATAGAGAATCAAAAATATGAACTATTTAAAAAACTATGGACTTAGCACCAGTCAACTGTAAAACAAATGCCTCTTTCAGGCCACTTTTTGACAAGTCTCAGGTAAGAATGATAGCATATTAAATTATTAGGCAGTTTTATGACTGTGCAGGGAAGATTTATCCTTCGATGAATAAATATTGCTGTAGCCCAATTTAGAACTTGACAAATGCTGATTTACGGCTTAAAATATATAAGGGCTGTTGTAGGATGAAGTTGCGGTGGTGGGGGGTAGGGTTAAAGTGACGGCTGCGGCACCTTTGAGTAATATGCCACTAAAACGTTGCTGCAGGGAGAGCTGGTAGGAGGATCTTCAGTGGATTCTGGGGGTTCCTGCCTCTCCCAGTAGGTATCAGGGCCCAAATCACTTTGTGATGCACAGTCCCAGCTGATGGTACCTAGAAGCCCTATTAAAAGTGGAGGTGCCCCCAGGTCCCTAGAAGTTGATGCCAAAGTGCATCTTCTGAAGGAGTTCACTTGCCTGCATTTGGAATTTCAAGGTAATACGGTTCAATGATGGTCCGTTTTTCAGATAAAGAAGGTAGCTTTGAGGGTGAATGCTCACCAAACCCAACTGAGGAAAAAAGCCGTTTTCATATTCTGGATGTGGTGATCAGCCTACTTTTTTTTTTTTTCTCAAATCATGTCTTTAAAAAAATTATTTATTTAAATGTTAGTAATATATTTTATTTAATTCGTTATATCGAAAGCATTACTATTTCAACACGTAATCAATATAAAAATTATTAATGGATATCTTCCAAAGCAGTAGCAGTTTGGATATCTTCCAGACTGCTACTGTGCATCTTATACTTGGAACCATCTCAGTTTGAACTGGCCCATTTCAGATGCTCAAGAGTTATCTGTGGCCAGCACATCGGACAGCATAGAGCTCTAGAACTAGCCAAGTAAGAGAAAAATGAAGTTCAATTCTCTGGGTGGCTCAGGAGGCAGATTATCAATGCTTCTCAAAAATTAGTTGTCTTTTAGTTTTTGAGACACAAAAGCTGGGAAATCTGGGTTCAGACAGTCTGAAATGGGTTGTCCAAGATTCCAGCCAGCCAGAGTCAATCAGTGTATGCACCTGGTTAAACACCGTTGAAACTTGACAGGATTTCTTTGTTTTGTTTAAAAATGTTGTTTTTTTAATGGAAGCACAGTTGATTTACGTTATGCTAGTTTCAGGTATACAGCAGAGTGATTCAGTTATACATATATATGTAAATATATATTCTTTTTCAGATTCTTTTCCCATACAGGCTATTACAAAATACTGAGTGTACTTCCCTGTGTCATACAGTAGGCCCTTGAGGTTTCCTTTTGTATATAGCAGTGTTATTCTCGAAGCCTAATTATCCCCCACCAACCTTTCCCCTTTGGTAACCATAAGTTTGCTTTTTGTGTCTGTGAGTCTGCTTCTGATCATCCTACTTCTGAATAACAACAACAGCAACAACAAAAAACCCTGAGACATTTGGACTGACACACATGAATACTTAGAAGAGAATTTATCATTGAAACTGACTGGTAATATCTGTTGCATGTATATCCGTATCATGATGGTAGAGCCAGATCAGTTACGATCTCTTCCTATTTATTTGTTTGTTTACTGAATAGTGTATGCATAGGGTATACAAATTGGAGGTTACAAAGAGTCTGAAGTGGTGTATAGCAATTCTTCTTCCTGCCCCAGTCCTCCAGTTTCCCTGTCCAGAACTTTTGGGTTATCTTTTTCAAAGGTAATCTATGCATCTAAATATATATTTAAATACATATATATATCTAAATACATATATAAACCCGTAATATTTTTGAACAACTCCTGGCGTGCTGTTGTGTGCTTTATTGTCTTACCTAAGAGTATACATGGAAGATTATCCCATATCATGACATACAGAATGCCCTCATTGTTTCTATTAACATCTGCATAGCACTCCATTTTACGGATAAGCCATAATTTATTAAAGCCTTCCCTTGACAGTGGATTTTGAGGCTGTTTCCCGTCTTCTGTCATTACAGATCACACTGCAGTGAGTATCCTCATGTACATACCATTTTGCATATGTAGGAGTATGTCTGCCGGATGAATTCTTAGAAGTGGAATTGCTGGTAAAGGCACATACAGCGTCAGTGGTATTGGTAGACGTTGCGAGTATCCTTTCAAGGAGGTTACAGCAATTTACACCCTTAATGAATGAGACATCCTCGCCGGCACAGTGAGTTATCAGACTTTTTGATCGCTGCCAGTCTGATAGATGAAAATTGGTATCTCAGTTCGTTTCAATTTGCATCTCTTTTATGAGTGCGGTTGAGCATTTTTTCACAAGGTGGAGATCCATCTGTATTTCCTTTTCTTGCAATTCATAGTCTTTGCCCATTTTTCCACCAGGTTGTCAGGTCGTTCACAAGTCTTTGAGTTGTGTTATCTCTTGGGCTCATTTCTGTACTTGGCATAGTCCTCTCCTGGGGGGCTGAGGCAGAATATGCATTCAAATGAGGCTCTGGAGAGTGAAATGGATGATGAAATGGGCCCATTTTCTTGGGTGTGGCCATTGTAGCCTCTGAGGCAGCTGGAGTCCTTGAGTGGTTTCTGGTCTCACCCCGTCTGTGCTGCTTCAGAGGTGACAGCGGTCTGACTCAGGCAGACAGTGAGTGCCTATTGGTGTGTTAGACACGTGAGTGTGGATTGGTTTGGGGGGTGGACATGAATGAGACTGAGGAAGCCATGGGGCATGGGGACCTGGGCACTGTGTATTTGCATTTAGCAGATTCTCAGGAAAGAAAGACAGCAGCCGCACTGAAAAAGTTCAAAAACGTGGTGTCTGGGAAGTCAGGCAAATAGGGCACACTTATTTTTAAGTAATACGTCAGTTCCATTTTCAGTATGATGCTTGGTATGTTTATTTTTTCAGCTTTTAGACACCTTTTCACTTGAAGTTTATCCAAACATAACGTATTGGTTCTTAACTGAGAGTGAGCCCTCCCTCTCTGCCCGCCCCCCACCCTTAGCCCTGGGCATTTGGCAATGCCTGGAGACATTTTTGTTGTCACATTCACGGGGGAGAGGGAAGGAGAGTGCCTTTGGCATCTAGTGGGTAGAGGCCAGGCATGCTGCTGAACAACCTGCAACACCCAGGACAACCCTACAACAGAGTTTTCAGCCCCAAATGTCAATAGTGTCAATCACGGAAAGCCCTCGTATAAGGCAGTGAGGTCCAGTTGTTAATCTGGAAGAAAAAAAAAAAAAGACAGCCCAATAACATTTCCTTCAGTTTTCAGATATTCTGGGCCCTCTGTAGTATCACAGTTGAACTCACCGATTAATTACATTTAGAGGAACTTAACCTGAAAAGATATGGTGGTTGAAGGAAAACATACTAAGAGTTTTATTTGGAAATGTAACTAGCACACTGTTTTGAAAGAAGTCTAATCTATGTTTGCTGATTGGGGACCCCACCGTGGGCTTCTGGTGGGCACCAGGCTGTCACTGCCGCCTGCCCCTCCTCACGGCCTTCACTCTTTGCCCTGTGCTCACTCCAGATACAGAACGGGTAGGAATTTCTCAACCTGAGACTCCTGAAAGGCAAGAGTCAGCAATACCCCAGCAGAGTGACATTTTCTGGGTATCCAGGCTCTGAGCCCAGGTGATGCTTGGGACCCTGCCAGGCTCTGTCTGAGTCTCCAGCACCCCAGTCTCCCACGCGGGTGGCCTTCAACCCCAGAGGTTCAGAGGAACCAGCAAAAATACCCTCGGATTTTCCCCTTTTTTTATTTTCAGAGAGGGAGGTGGGTGAGAGCGCAGGGTGGAGAGCCAGACCACCGAGCTGAAATCTTTATTCCTGAAATAAAGAATAAAAAAATCTTTATTTTGCCTAACTTTGGGCAGACCTCAGTCGTCTCGTCCGTATAAGAGGGATAGTAGTAGCATTGTTAGGAAGATGAACTGAGTTGGCAGATGGAAAGTACTTAACACAGTGCCTGGAAGTGCTAGCTATTATTGTTACTAGTTTCAGCTCTTGGAAGTTCCAGCCTTCTTGCCCCTTCTCGGCGTTTTTGGGGGAAAACCCTTTGCTGAGATGAGCCAGCTTCCTAGATTCCAGGGGAGCTGGGGTGGCTTTCATGTAGATAGGCCCCTCCTAGAGTCTGGGCTGGGCACTGCTTCCTCCAGGAGGCACCAGCCCTTAGTTCTCTGTCCCCAGCTCCGCCCGCCTGCCCACGGTGGCCTCTTGCGTGTCCCCTGGGCCTGCCTCTCTGAGATGGTCTCCTCCTCATCCCACTCTCCTGATTCTAGTTTCTCATTTCTCACCACATCATTTGGTGTGACTGCCTTGGAAAAGTTCTAGTTGGAAGAAGAGAAGATGGTCATTTCTGGACTGTGGGCCACCCTCTCACATTGGACTCAGCTTTAGTCAGGCCTGGGCTGGTGGGTTCCCTGCCCTCCGTCCTCTAGATCCATTTCAGCTTGGCCTCCACCACCGTCACCAGAAAGGATTATTTATAAAATGTGGACAGCCTTTGGCCAGAGTCTATAAACAAACAGTCTACCCAAAAGTTGTTGCCAACTTTTAATTTTGTTTTCTTTGCATTTACCTTGGAGTTCGTATTCAGATGGTTTTCATGGATCATGTAATGGCCGGGGATCACAAGGGTCTCATGCCTGGGGGATGAGACCCCAGGCTTTCATCAGCACTTTAGGACATCACTAAATACACAGAAGGCTCGTAGGATGCAGTGAGGGAAAGGAGTAGATAAGCCGTGTGCTCAATGAGCTTCCATCCAGTGGGGGTGGCGTGGCACATCCCCTGATAACATCAGGGGCTCCCAGTCTGTTGGGGGAGACACAGCCTCAGCCCTCATGGAACCCCCAGTCTGATGGCATAGGGTTAATTCACAGTCTGATGGGTGAGATTGTTCATATTCTCGGGGAGCTCTCGGTCTGATGCGGGAGGGACAAAGTCTACTAATTCAGCCTGATGGAGGAGACCTGAGTCTTGCTTTCAAGACTTTGATGGTGTGAGACACAGAGTCCTCAAGGAAATGGACAGGAGTGGGCAGTTCTCAACCCAAACTTCCTTTCTGGCGACATGATGGAAGTAGGGGAGACAGAAGCAGCTTTGGCCACCCAGCAAAGAAGCAGATTCAGGAGTGGCCTTTGATTTGGCTGCAGCAGCCACTTTCACTGGCCTCTGCTGGCCGAGCCCCACCCTGAAGCACTGTGTGGGGGCTGTGCTATCTTTAGTGGTCACCCTTCGTAATCTTTAGAGGAGGTTGCTGACGTGGCTGCTTCCTGGGCTGGACCTTCCTCCCTAGAGAGCCCGGGCCTTCTGCAGGGTGAGAATTTGTTTTGGGGCAGGGGAGGCCGTGGGGAATGTTTGGAGACTTCTAAAACCTGGCTGCTATTTTTTGCCTTCTCCCAAGTCAGAGTGAGACTTTTAGACCCTTTGAACAATTGTCTTAGAGTAAGAAAATAAGAATATTGGAGGAAGACATATCACTAGGTATCACCTAGTCTTATCTTCCCATTTCACAGAGGAGATTGTGGAGGCCAGGGGAAGGGAAGTGTGTTTCTCAATGCTGCTTAGTAGCTCTGCTGGATTTGTGACCTGCATCTTGTCCCCAGCACAGACCTGGTAACAGTAGTTTCAGGAGCTCCTGGTAAACTCTATGTCAGGTCAGTGAGTCCCCTGCTCACTGCCCTGTATGCTCTTATCCCACTCTGAGCTAAAAGCCAAAGGCCTGGGCCTCCCTGCTGGCTTAGTGGTGAAGAATCTACCTGCCAATGCAGGAGACAAGGAGTTCAGTCCCTGATCTGGGAGCATCATGCATGCCTCAGAGCAGCTAAGCCCATGTGCCACAACTGCTGAGCCTGAACTACACATGCCCTAGAACCTGTGCTCCGGAACCGGGGAATTCACCCAAATGAGACACCGTAAACCGTAACTAGAGAGTAGCCCCCACTTACCGCAACTAGATAAGAGACTGCACGGTGATGAAGACCCAGCACAGCCAAAATTAATTAATTAATTAATTAAAACCCCGAAAAGCCAAAAGCCTTATCATGGCTTTGGGGCCGGCCTGATCTGACTTCCCACCTGCTGCCTCTCTGACCTGCCACTTTCTTCCTCATTCACACATTCCACACTGGGCTTCTGGTTGTTCCTTGAAAGTACTAGGACATTCCCATCTCAGGGCCTTTGCACTTGCTGATCCTTTTGCCTGGAATATCTTCCCCCAGATATCTGTATGGCTCACTCCTTCACCTCTGTCAGAGAATCCTTACCTGGACATTCTAGATAAAATGCTCTCCCTCTTTGCCCTTCTCCATCCCTTTTATTACTCTGTTTTATCTTTTCGCCAGAGCCTTTGTCACCATCTTAAAGGGTATATATTCCTTTATTTATTAACTCTTCCTCACTTCCTGCCTTTAGAACATAAATACTGAAACATGATCTGTTTTGTTTGCTGCTGTATCCTAGGCAACCAGAATGTGCCTGGCACATAGTTAGTGCTCAGAATCTATTTGTTCAAGGGAAGAAGAGAAGAATAAAGGTGGGGAGCATACAATACAAATTGAAATCCAGGCACGTGGTGCTAAGGATGGTTTGACTGGGTTAATTTGTGATTTAGAAAAAGAATGATACGTATTGGGATGGCAGAGATCCATCACTTTCCAGTGGGCATCTGGACCTTTCTCTTTGGTGTGGTGGTAGGCTGGCAGCATTTCCAGTCTGTTCCTGAGTTCTATCCACCTTGCATGATCCTTATACCTATAACTGCAAAGAAACTAGGTTAGACTTCACTCTTCCCAGAAAGAGAGTGTTGTATGAATGCCCTGGATATAGAGAGGCTCTGAAAACTGCGTTGGAGCGCCCTGGCCCTTTGCCAGATGACAGACTGGGGATTGCACTGGTGGAAGGAAGCGGCATCTTCTTCCCTACGGTATACGAATCTTAAGTTTATCTGCACGACCAGACTCCTCCTGAGGCACTAGAAGACTTGAGTTGAGGATTCAGGAGAAGATTGGGTGTGGGGTGCATACACTCAGCATATGAATTTTGTATGGACTCATGAAATTGGGAGGGAGGAACGGGAAGCTGTTGGCTCCTGGGTTCTTGTCCTGCCCCTTTTTGTGGGTGGCCTTGGTGGGTTACTTCCCCTCTCACAGCCTAGCTTCCTCATCTATAAAGTGAGCTTTGGGCCAGCCTTCGGTGGGGGTTGGGGTTAAGGCTCCTGGGGATCCATGTGGATGTGGTCCCCAAAGTCCCTTCTAATTTAACATCCCTAGCATCAGCTGCATTTAAATTCACTGCTCTCTTTGGATCAAATATCAGATGATTGGTGAAACCATGGCTTCCTTGATATGCTGGAAATAAAGGTGACAGTTTAAAAAAAAATAAATGTTTAAAAAGTTTTCTTCGTGCCAGTTACTTTAGTAAGTGTAGGATTTTTTTTTTTTTTCTTTATTTCTTTTTCTTGGTCTTAACCTGTAAGCGATTACAAGATCAAACAAGTTTCAGTTTGAGTCCTCGCTGCTTTACAGTCTGAACCTATATCACATTGACTTATCACATTTACTTTCAGCTAGTCTGGCTGTTCTGGGGAGGCCTGATCAGCCACACTGTTCAGGCCTTAAGGTAGGAAGACCTGGTTTCGGGCAGTTTCGAAGCTGGATTTTCAGCCTTGCTATATAGACCTGGCCCCTCTTTGCCACTTATCTGCAAACCACCACCCCTCTCCCCAACCTGACTCAAGTGAGCTGTTTGTTATGCAGTGGTCTACTCAGGAAGAGTGTCTAAATTCCAACCACTTCCCAAATCCTTACCTCTTGCCCAGGACCAGACATTTACTGGGCCCAGTGCAATGGAAATGAGGGGCCCCTTGTTTAAGAATGACTAAAGATTTCAAGACAGGGACAACAGAGCGGGGCGGGAGTTGGGGGGTGGGGCCTTGTAAACTTGTGAAGCTGGACTCTGCTCTCCTATCTTCCAGTACCAGGGACCATGGAGATTTATAAAACACATTTTAAGAGTCATTATAAATTCATTCAGAAGAAATTTGAGTTGTTTCTGTCATGGCCTGTGTGATTCAGGTCAGCTGTCCCAAGCCTCTGTGTGTTTGGAACATCACTCCAGCCCAGTGGACAGGGTTTAGATGGTGTTCATGGGTGCTGATGGGAGATGCAGAGAAGGATGGTTTACAAAGGGTTGTGTTGCCCAAGCAGCCATAAGGATACTGGGGGGGGGGGGGTCCTTTTTTGCAGGAACATCATTTGTTTTGCCTTTTTAGAAAATCTTTGGGTGAATTATCTATACAATGGAATAGTATTCAGTTATAAAAAGGTGTGAAGTAATGATGCATGCTACAACATGGATGAATTTTGAAAACATTAAATGAAAGAAACCAGACATGAAAGGCCACATACTGTATAGTTCTGTTTATGTGAAATGTCCGGAATGGGCAAGTCCATAAGATAGAAATTGGTGGCCAAGGGACAAGGAAAAGGAAGAGTGACCCCTGATGGATATGTATTTTTCTTGGAGGGGAAGGTGATGAAAATATTCAGAAATGAGGTGGTCATGATGGTTATACAACTTTGTGAGTTTTGTGAGTATGCTAAAACCACCAAATTGGAGAGGATTTTTTTTTTTAAAGAAAATTTAATCTTCCTTTATCTGTTTATGTCTTCGGTCAGGCTATGCATGGTGTGCAGCATCTAGTTCTCTGACCAGGGAGGGAGCCCGTCCCTGCATTGGGAGTGGAGTCTTAACCCGCTGGTCTGCCAGGGAAGTTCCAGAACTGGGCAGTTTAAAGGGTCAGTTTTATGGTTTGTGAATCGTATCTCAATTTTTTTAAAACCAAAAGAAAAAAAAAAGTGTCTCAGGTCTTTTGAGGGCTTGGCATTTAACTCTCTTACCCCTCTGCCCTTGGTAGATGTGGCTGGTTACTTGCAGGAGTGGCTGTTCTTCCCTTCCCTGAACCCCTTCCCTCTTCTTAAGCAGCCCTCCTGCAAAGCCTGTTTTCCAGGAAAGATCTATTGGAAGTCTTCATCCTCAGCGGATCTGCGACTGCTAAGACGTAGCCTCTCCCGAGGCATTTGCATATTAGCTTCTAAAGGGAGAAAGCTTTTAGGTGAGAAGAAGGAACATTTAATTTTAGAATTCCAAGTAAGAGCAAGCAAGCGTGTGTGCAAAGTTATTATTTTTCACGGGGTGGAGTGCTCTCAGCGCCTCTGAAGCTCCGGGGCGGCAGGTCCCCTTTCGGCCCATGGATCTGGCCAACCCCGAGGCAGGGCCAGGCTGGTGACGAGTAGCAGGCCGAGAAACACCCTTTCCAGAGGAGCATCTTTGCCCCAGACCCAGCCAGGCTTCTTCTGACATTTGCCAAAGAGGTTGGCATTTTGATTGTGGGGGGCTGTTGGGAAGAAACACCCTTCTGGTCAGGTTCGTTTCTGCTCTGTGGCTGCCCTCGGTTCTTGAATCAGGGGGGCCCTATTTGGGAGGGAGCCTTCCCTGGCTCTGCCCTGCTCTTGTTCCTGTCAGTTCAGTGTTCCTTGTCCTTCCCCAGTGCTCCTTCACCATCACCACCCGCCCACTTCCCTCTTCACATCTCCTGCCGCCTTCCCCGCTGTCATACCCCCATCCTCCAAGATCTCATGTGGCCCAAGCTTGGTCTCTCTGAGACTCCCCCTTTAGTCACTGTTAAGCCCTCTCCCTTCATATTTTCTGCACCTTTTGGATCCCAAGACCTTTATCTTAATTATGTTTGGATCTTCAATGCCTAACATGGTATTTGTACACAGGAAGCCCTTAATAAATGCTTTTGGATTACACTGAACCAAGATGGTGCTTGACCCTATGAGAAAAATGAACTCAGCGAGGGAGATGCCGAGGACATTATAAGCCTCAGGAATGACTTGATGAGAGACAAGGAAATAGCTTGTGTGGTATGAAGGGTAGGAGACTAGGGGCACCTCAGAGCTTCATGTCATGAGCTCAGGGCATCTCTGGAGCTTCCCTGTGGAGGAGCTGCTTCTGTGGAGGAGTATCCTCTCCTGAAAGATGTCTTGGATTTCAGGCTTCATCCTTAGCCAGAAGGACCTGCATGAACAAATATTTATTGTGTGTACTACCAGGCACTGATCTAGATTCTGCCACTTGATTGGAACTCTGTTTGGTGGTGGAGGACCACAGCGCCTCTGATTATGCCCTGCCTGGCCTGGAAGAGTTGCTTTTCCTTGAGCCTCTTGAGTTTTATCCAGATTCCTAGGGATGCTAAAGTCTTGAGTGATGGCTCATGGGAAAAGTGCATTGGTGCTTCTGTCTTAAACACTGCTGTTCACACCCTGATCTGAGGGGAGGGATGGAGTGAAAATAAGACAGGGCTGTGAGTTCCACCCCATGTATCTGGCAGATGGGCGCGGCCCTGGCTCTGTCCCTCAGAGTCCCGGGATGAGATGACCGGCAAAGGGCTTACTGGGGAGACTTTAGCGAAGGGGAGTATTTAGAGAAGGATGGTCAGGGTTAGGGAAGCCAAAGGGTAGGCAGGCACCCCTGGGGCAGTGGGAGGCTGCTATCTCCCCCTTGGCCAAGAGGACAGAGCTCTGGAGTTGGGGAGACAGGGCCCCTGACAATAGCTGTGATGCTGAAGGGATACAGCCACTGCCAAGGAACGTGTAAGTGTTTGTCGCTCAGTCGTGAGTGACTCTGTGTGACCCTATGGGCTGTAGCCAGGCTCCTCTGTCCATGGGATTCTCTAGGCAAGAATACTGGAGTAGGTTGCCATTTCCTTCTCCAGGGGATCTTCNAGGGATACAGCCACTGCCAAGGAACGTGTAAGTGTTTGTCGCTCAGTCGTGAGTGACTCTGTGTGACCCTATGGGCTGTAGCCAGGCTCCTCTGTCCATGGGATTCTCTAGGCAAGAATACTGGAGTAGGTTGCCATTTCCTTCTCCAGGGGATCTTCTCAATTCAAGGATCAAACCCAGGTCTCCTGCATTGCAGGCAGATTCTTTATCATCTGAGCCACCAGGGAAACAGAAGGAAGAGGGGAATAAATGCTTTCCCTTTGCCCAATTCAGCTGGAAGCTTAGGGAGCCCAAGTGCTGCAGTAGATGGTAGTAAGGTGTGTGTGTGTGTGTGCGTGCGGGGTTGCGAATACCCACTACCCCCTGGCTGCTGGGGCATTTCAATGCCCATCTGGCTCTTATACATTTCTTAGGTTATTCAGGATGTGACTGGTCAGCCAGTGTTTCCTTCCTCCCAGCATCATGGCTTATAAAGAAGAAAGTAGCGTGTCGACATCAGCAGGATGGGCACTGCGTGTTTGACTGTAGCAGGAATAACGTGGTATTCATTGACAGCAGGCACTCAGCATCCTAAGCATTTTCTGGGCATCCTCTCATTCAGTCTTCGCAATAACTCCAGCGGGCTGTACCGTGCTTATCCTCATCTTGAGTGGGACTGAGGGAGTTAGTGAGTTGCCCCGTTGCAACAGCTAACAAGAGGCAAAGTTGATTTTGTCTTTGTCAACCGCTCTGATTTTGTCAGAGCGATTTTACCTGACTCCTGCATGCATACGTGTACCCACCACTGCCTCCTGGGTCCCCTTCCTCCGCAGTGGGGCCCTACCCACCCTGTGGTCAGTGCTGCGCTTGTGCTGGGATGGTCTTCCCACTTCCTCTCCACTTGACCCAATTGAACCCACTTTTGGGACCCAACTCAGATCTCACTTCCTCTGTGAGCCCTTCTCCAGCCATTCCAGCCCCCAGGCCTCCTCCGCGCAAGCAGCGGCAGGGGACTGCCCACTATCCCCTCCGGGGTGTTTTTTCTGGCCATTTTGAGAGTGTCCATCTCTTCAATCTCCAAGAAGGCTCCAGCTTTCTTCAGCACAGATCTTAGGTCCTGAGTGTTCTTGGAACCCTTCCCTTGCTCTGAAGTTTTAATTGAAGAGACTAGAGTAATTATTCCAGGGTTCAGGGGGCCAACAGCGATGGTGCCCATGGACCAATGACATGGGGAGATGCCATTACCCCAGCAAAGCCTGAGGCAGCTCCTTCAGAGGGAACTGCCCCAGAGCCCAGGGAGGCACGGAGCCCTGGAAGAGGGGCCGCGTGGCAGGCGGTGATGGATCGGAGGGTTGGTTTTCTCCTTGGTTAGTAAATGCCCACTGAGAGTCAGCAGGGAGGGTTCTTTAAAAGGAAAGAGAATAAGCTAGAGATGAGGTCACAGGAGCTTATGGTCTCATTGAGTGTTTTCAGGAGAAGTGACAAACACGAAGTCTGCAACAGCACTGTGCTTTCACAGAGCTGTATCTCCCCCGGTGTATCAGCCCCGTGACCACACCCAGTGGAGGTGGACACAGAGCTCTATCTCCCCCGGTGTATCAGCCCCATGACCACACCCAGTGGAGGTGGACACAGAGCTATATCTCCCCCAGTGTATCAGCCCCGTGACCACACCCAGTGGAGGTGGACACAGAGCTGTATCCCCCCCACCGTGTATCAGCCCCGTGACCACACCCAGTGGAGGTGGACATGTGAGGAGCTGGAATTGTCGCTGATCTCCTTCTTACAGGATGGAAGGTGGCGAGGGTAGTCCCATGGCCCCCAGGAGGATTTCCCCAAAGGCCTCACACAGGCCACAGAGGCAGCGGGGTGGAGCATAACCAGTCTGTGTCTCGACAGTTTTAAAGCCTCACAGTTCTTTTGAAATGTCTCTGAAGGTTCTTGGAACTTTGTATAATTGCAGACATCTTTCACCTTTGGGCCTGACACCAAGGAGAGGGCTAAGCACCATGTCCCCTGCTCTCCTCAGCCTGCCCCAAGCATCACCCAAGGCTACTTGGTGTTGCACAGGAAGAACCTCAGTGTGGTGTTGCTTAATCTCATTTTTCTCTATTCCTGTTTTTTCCACCCACTCGTGTTAGCCTCAGCCCATAGCCACTGGAAGGGCAGAGTGAATTGCGGGGAAGCGGTTGGAAGGAGGAGTAGCAAATGGAAGGCTGAGAGCCCTTCTCTTGGGCCTCTTTGTGCTGGCCCTTGTATATTTTGGTAGATGTCTTTGGATTTTTCTTTCTGCTGAGCCTTGGTTGGCCGGGAGGTGCTTCAGACATTCTAAATGCCTCTTCTTTCCCAGAACTCATCACACACCCTCTGAGCTCCAGGCCCTCGAGCTCATGGTTCTTGCTACCTGGAAAATGCGCTCACCCTCTGCGCTGCCTTGTTAGACATTTGGGAGCAGTGGGGTCTGTGGAGGATTCCACAGCTTCCCCTCCATCACGAGAGTTTCTGGGCTCCTGGTCTTCAAGCTGTGGGTTTGAATGTTACTTGGAGGAGGTGTGGCTGCTTGCCTTGGCAGAGACTCAGGAAGGAAGCAAGTAGCGGGTGGGTGACATAGCCTGGGTGAAAACTTAGAGGCAGGAGCCAGTGGAGACACTCAGGAGAGAGCAACTGTTCCATGTGGCTGAAACGTGGGGACAAGGAGGAGGTGAAGCTGAAAAGGCCAGCTGGGCCCCAGAAGGGACTTGACCGCTGTGCTTGGGCCTCTTTTCTACATCAGTTCTTGGGAAGTGCCAGGGCTTGGGTGTGGCTGGGGTCAGTTGTAGTGGTAGATTTGCCCTCTGGGAAGGCTGCAGAAGCCAAGACTTGACTGGGGAGAAATTGTGCGTTTTTCAAAAAAGGAGATATTTCTGCATATCAGACTGGATCATGCTCTGGGGCTGTGGCATCTTGATGCTGTGTAGATTTCAGAGATCAGATAATGCTTTGGTTCAGTTTTTAAACTTTCAGTATTCTTTATTACATAAATAAAACATAATAAAGATAAGCAAAGAGAAAAAGGAAGTGAAATTAACGTCACCCATCATCCCGCCACCTAGATATGGAAACCATAAGATAACTTTGAGAGAACAAACACGGTACTCGGCGAAATCTGGTGGCCAAAATACTTTGGCAACCTGATGTGAAGAGCCGATTCATTAGGAAAGACCCTTATGCTGGGAAAGACTGAAGGCAGGAGAAGAAGGGGACAACAGAGGGTGAGATGGTTGGATGGCATTACTGACTCGATGGACATGAGTTTGAGTAAACTCCAGGAGTTAGTGATGGACAGGGAAGCCTGGCGTGCTGCAGTCCATGGGGTTGCAAAGAGTCGGACACAACTGAGTGACTGAACTGAACTGAACTGAACTATCATTTACGTTGAAAACTTGAGTATGGAGATTTCCCCGACACTTGTGTATTTACAAGGTGGAAGCAAACTGTAGGTGTATTTTGTAACTTGCTTTGTTTTACTCTGTGTGTGCATATATGTGTGATTTTTATCCCACTTAAAAACTACATGCTTGCCTCAAACCCAGACTGCAGTGTATAAAGAGAAACCCCCTGCCCACCTTCCCACTTCAGCCTCTAATTCTGCTCCTCAAAGTTTAAGTTTGTGCCCCTTTAAGTTTCCAGTGCATCTTGGAGGCATTGTGCTCAGTGAAAGAAGTCAGATAAAGACACAAAACTGTATGATATCACTTATATGTGAAATCTAAAAAATAAAACAAACTAGTGAATATAATAAAAAAAGCAGACACAAACAAGTGATTGCCAGTGAGGAGCAGAAGGTGGGAGGGGCAAAATAGGGATGGGGAGTAAGAGGTATAAACTATTAGCTATGAAATAAGCTACAAGGATATATTGTACAACACAGGGAATATGGGCAATGTTTTATTATAACTGTACATGCAATATAACCTTTAAAAATTATGAATCGCTATATTGCACACTTGTAACTTATTTAATATTGTACAGCAACTAGACTTCTATTTTAAAAGAATTTCCAGTACGTTCTTGATGAGGGAGAGATTTGAAAGGGATAATGTGTATGGAAGAATGAATTGTAAATACTGAATTTTGTGACTCATACAAATATTAGCTGTCATGCATTGGTCAGGAGAAAGGCCAAGGGTGGGTTTGGAGGGACTGGGAAGTAGATTGTGGTCAAGGAAGGGGCTTTCAGAAATTAGTATTGTAGAGGTCAGGAAAGGGGAAGATGGAGGATTTTTGAGGCCTGGGTCGTATCTGGATTTGTCCTCGGTGCTGGTGAGGGGCAGGGTGAGTAGAGGTGAGTAAAACTGTGGACAGGGCCAGCTATGGTCCAGTCTTACCTCCTGGGCATGGAGAGGTGGTTTGGGGTGGGGAGATGGCAGGCATGCAGATAAGCATGAGACGTGTCAGGAAGCAGCGGCAGTCACTGATAGATATTTATAAAAATACCCTTGTTTGACAAAGTGAAAAGTTGGCATGTCTGTGTTAGTCCCCCAAATTTAAAAAAAAAAAGGTTTTAACAATTGGATGAATACGGAAAATCTGAGCGAGGCAGCAGAACTGGATGGGGGTCTGGAAACATCATATTTAGTTCAGGTTTTGTATCCAGCTATGCAACTTGGGGCTGCACCTTAATTTTTTTAGATCTCTGTTTCTTTATCTGTCATAGATCAGGAGTCCTCAACCCTGGCTGCACATTAAAATCACCAGGAAACTTAAGAGAAAAAACCAGTGTCAGAGCTCCTGTACAGTCCAGGTGTATCCACATCTCTGGGAGTAAGGCCTGGGAATTTTTTGTTAAATTTTCTTCCAGGTTGGGAATTTTTTAATGCAGCCAACGTTGAGAATCTCAGGATTAGGATCATCCGAATTGCACATTTTTGTCCTAAAATGTTGTGATTCTACGTATTATATCCTACAGTGTTTTTTTTTTTTTTCAGATACTGTGCACAAAATATTATAAGCTTCTTACATATGAAGAAATCTTTTTATAAAAAAAAAAAAAACAAACAACTCCCCATAATTCTCATCAGGCTAATGGTATAATGTCAATGGGCTTTGTCCAGTAAGTCAGAATCATAATAGTAAAACATCCAATAATTGTTGACCCAGGAGTTGAAAGCATCGACTTTCACTTCTCATTCCCACATTTTTAAAAAGGTACTGACACCTCCATTTGTAAAGAAGACCCTGAAGAGTTCAGAGAGAAGACATTACTGGAAATGTGTTTTGCTAGAAGAATTGTGTATACCGTAAGTTCAAAACGAGGAGGTCCAGCCTCGGGTGCCTCTATTGAATCGAAGTTCTACATGGAGTAGGAGGTGTTTAAAGAGAGTCGGTGCTGTTTTATCTTCACCATTGAAGTTTTTGGTTTTGTGTCTTCCTAAATGAGTCATTTTTTAAAAAGGAACCTAACTTGGGGAGGTGGGGAAACCACTGCTGGGAGGTGCCAAGAGGCGGGCAGGCACTGAGGCTGACAGTCAGAGAACTGAGTTCACAATTGGGTGGTTGACCCAGGAGGGGCAGAGCTAAGGACTTGTCTGCAGAGGGCAGATCAGGACCAGTAGGACAGTTTGGTGGTAGTGATGGGAGAGCGGGGAGGTTGGGATGAAATGGTAATGATGTTGTTTATTAATTTGCTAAGTAGTTTCTGGAACATACCCAACAGACATAGGGCCTGGTATCAAGGCTCAATCCACATATGCTAGGAAATTAAGAACGAAGGGGAAGGAGCTTTCTAGTTTTCACTTCATCTGGGGTGGACACAAATCATGGAGGTCAGGCATGTCTGTATTTCCTGCCTTTACAAGTAAGTGATCTGAAGTCACAGTGTCCCATACCAGTGTGAACAGTACAAGTGAAAATGTTAGTCCCAGGCAGGATTTCAGAGGAGGAAACATGGCCGCCTGGAGACCCCATGGTGGAGGGCCAAGGGGCCCTCCTGGGAGTCAACCAGATGTTGGTGGAGAGCCCTGTGGGACCTCCACACATCACTTCCTCATTCTGTGCTAATTTCTCCCACCTGAGAAATGATCTCAACACCTGAGTCCCCCAGATCCCTGAGAGCGGATCAAAATGTTCACTGCTCCTGATGCCTGGGGAGGGAGGAGAGGGACAGAGTGTGGGGAGATGTCGACAGGCTCCACGTGGAAGCCAGAAAACCAGGGCAGCTGTGTGGGATTGGTCCCTGTGCTTCGTATGAGAGGGGCGCACCGGGCAGGTGCTCTGGGCCCTGGGCGGAGTTGCGTGTCTGTGGAATGTTGACCACGCACGCTCCTTATTCAGTACCTACCCCTGCCCCCCAGAAATGCTCATTTCCATCTTTTCTGAGTGCTGTCAACCTCCTGCAATTGAGCCAGCGTGTTTTCTAAGCTTGTCACAAACTTCCTGTTTAGGTCTGATCTGGGGCTTGGTGTGTTTCGAAAGCCTGGCACTGACAGAAGTCCAGCGCTTCTCTCTTCGTGGTCATGAGGAGCCCCTTTTGTCCTCCTGCCTTTTGCTGATTTTGGCCATCCTTCTCTGCAAACCTTCCCCCTGGGAAATGCTCTCTAGCTTCTGCGCTAGCTCCTCTTAGGGAGGGTAGGGAGCTGTGAGATCGGAAGGTTGGAAGAAGGCAGAGCAACACACTTACTGGGCCCCTTATATAATGCCAGGCGCTGTGCTGGATGTTTTCCTACATTTCTTGTTTTATTTAGGCTTCACACGAGCTCATGCAGAACCAGACTCAGAGAGGGGAAGTGACCAGCATAAGTTGGACAGCCACTCTGTGACAGGGTCAGGGTTTGATCCCAGGCTTAACTCCAGAGCTCCTGGTATTTCCACTGTGTCTCGAGGCCCACGCTGTGCCTTTGGTTCCATGGGTTTGGGGAGATCTTGATTTCTTAGTGGGCATCTTGGTGGACAGGATTGCCTTCCCCTCCATAGGTTCCTCCTGGACCCTTGTTTGTTTTTAGTTTGGAGTATAATTGCTTTGAGGGCTTCCCTGGTAACTCAGCTGGTAAAGAATCCGCCTGCAATGCAGGAGACCCTGGTTCAGTCCCTGGGTTGGGAAGATCCCCCAGAGGAGGGCATGGCAACCCACTCCAGTATTCTTGCCTGGACAATCCCCATGGAGAGGGGAGCCTGGCAGGCTACAGTCCATGGGGTCACAAAGAGTCGGGCGCGACTGAGCCACTAAGCACAGCACATAATACTATAATACTATAACATAGCACAAGGCTTCCCTGGTGGCTCAGGTGGTAAAGAATCCGCCTGCAATGCAGGAGACCTGGGTTCAATCTCTGGGTGGGGAAGATCCCCTGGAGAAGGAAATGGCAACCCACTCCAGTATCCTTGCCCGGACAATTCCATGGACAGAGGAGTCTGGTAGGATATAGTCCATGGGGTCACAAAGAGTCGGACACGACTGTGCGACTAATCACAATCACATAGCACACAGCACATAATTGCTTTACAGTGTTGGGTTGGTTCTGCCGTACAACAGCGTGAATCAGCCATAAGTACACATATGTCCCCTCCTCCTTGAACCTCCCTCCCACCCACTCCTCTCGGTTGTCACGGAACACCAGGTTGAGCTTCCAGTGTTACAGGGCAACTTCCCACTAGCTCTCTGTTTTACATGTGGTAATGTATATGTTTGGAGAAGGCGATGGCACCCCACTCCAGTACTCTTGCCTGGAAAGTCCCGTGGATGGAGGAGCCTGGTGGGCTGCAGTTCACGGAGTCGCTAAGAGTCCGATATGACTGAGCGACTTCACTTTCACTTTTCACTTTCATGCATTGGAGAAGGAAATGGCAACGCACTCCAGCGTTCTTGCCTGGAGAATCCCAGGGACAGGGGAGCCTGGTGGATCAGACACGACTGAAGCGACTTAGCAGCAGCAGCAGCAGCAATGTATATGTATCAGTGCTACTCTCTCAATTTGTCCCACTCTTTCCATCCCCTGCTGTGTCCCCAAGCCTCCCAGAGCCTTGTTATTCAGGTGCTGTCCATTCTGTCTGCACAGTGTGTAATCCGATGGCTCCTGAGTGCCTTGTTGACTTTCACTTTTCCCAACCATCCTCCTGCTTTGGCCCCAGAATTCTTAGAATTAAAAAAAAAAAAATTATCGGAGTATAGTTGCTTTACAACAGTTTCTGCTATGCAGCAAAGTGATTCAGCCATATGTATAATATATGCCCTCTCTTTTGGATTTCCTTCCCATTTAGGTCACCACAGAGCATTGAGTAGAGTTCCCTGTGCTAGACAACAGGTTCTCATTGGTTCTCTATTTTATACATAGTAATGTATATATGTTGATCCCTGTCTTCCAATTCATCTCTCCCCCCCCAACCACTTTCTCCGTTGGTGACAATACATTTGTTTTCTTTTTTTTTTTTAAATCTTTATTGAATTTGAATTACAATGCGGCTNAGAAGCTCTGTCGGCAGCCCTGGCCCAGTGCCCGGCCCGGCCGCACACTTGGAGCGTGAGGGCCTGTGTCCTGCCAGTTCACAGCCACGTTTTCTTTTTTTTTTTTAAATCTTTATTGAATTTGAATTACAATGCGGCTTCTGTTTCATGCTTTGGTTTTCTGGCCAAGAAGTATGTGGGGTCTTAGCTCCCTAAACAGGGATTGAACCTTCACCTCCTGCATTGGAAGGTGAAGTCTTAACCCCTGGACCACCCAGGAAGTCCCAATACATTTGTTTTCTACATCTGTGTCTCTATTTCCGCTTTACAAATAGGTTCATTTGTACCATTTTTTCTAGAGGGAATCTTAAATTTTTTTTTTTTTTTTTTGCATGGTCCCCAGCTGATAGTTGAAATGGGTTAAGGCCAACTCCCTGTTTCCCAGAAGTGGAGGATCCTCTTCGCTACGTCTACCATCCTGCTGGTCACCGTGAACTCCATTCAGCCAGATTTGGCTCGCTCACATTTTAAGCTCCTCTCATGAAGAGGGAGGAAGATAGGATATCTGTGTGAGTGCAAGCAGATAGCTAAGCAGGGGTTCCAAGACCTTGAATATGCAGGAGGCGGGCAGAGAGCTCCATCAAGCCATCCTCTTTATTATCATGGTGGCTGTTACAGGGTGTCAGACTCTGGGGGCTCCTACAAAGGAAGAATAGTTACCCTTCCAAAACTTCAAGAAGGCCCTGGGTCCCTTCCCTTAGCTGTTGTCCCAGCTCTCTTGTATTTTCTTGTATTTATACTTCTAGAAGTATACCATGTGCACTCCATCAGAATTGTTCTGTAGATCAAGTAACATCTACCCTTGTAGACTCTGTATTGAGCAGTGGGCAGTTCCAAGCATTCAACACATATATTAATTATTCTTAAGGGGTGTGCTGTCTACTCGGAAACTCAGCAGACGAACGCTTGCCAAGAGAAAAATGCAGTGAACTCGCAAAAACATAGATTGCTCAGCAAGTTGGGACTCAAATAGGGTGCTCAGAGGGGTGGAGGTATGGGGATGAGGGAGGGGATGAATGTCCCAGCACTGGGACCTTGAGGGGCGCATGGGGTGGAGCAGAGCATGCATGTGGGAAACAAGATTGAAGAAGGATCCTTCCAGTTACATAGGACAGCAATGGGTAAAAACAGTGCTGTGAGCTGTTGCAAATACTCCCCACATATTCAACAAGGAAAGAAAACAAGATCAGAAAAGAGAAGAACAAAGAAGATGTTAAAAAAGAGTCCAGTGGCACTTTTAGAGCTGAAAGATGCAGCATTGGAAACAAAAAACATACTGGATGAGATTAGAGTAGATTAGACACCCACTTGAAGTCATGGCAATAGAAACTGTCCAAGAAGCAGCACAGAGATATTTAAAACAAAAGCACAGCATTGACTTGTGGGACAGCATTAAGTGGTCTAACATATCTGTAAGTGAAGTCTCAGTGGGAGAGGGAAAAATACTTGAACAAATAATGGAGAAAAATTTTCATAATTCCATGCAGACTATAATTCAATGATTGGAAAACTATGACTTGCAGCCCAACTATGGCCCAGAGCCTATTTTCGTATATAAAGTCTTATTGGAACAGAAAAACCAAACAAGACAGTGGTGTGGGAAGGTTCATCTGGATATGTCCCCTGAACCAGGGGGGGTGCTGGAAGGTCAGTTAGAAGACGTTTATTATATTAAATTTTAGGAATGAAATGTTGAGGCCTTAGACCAGGGTGGAGGCATGAATATAGACAAGAAGAAACAGAGATGGAAGATTTCAGACCCCAACTGGGATTTGACTTGCTGCCTGTGAGACCTTGAACAGGTGGCTTCGTTTCTTGAGGCTCAGTTTCATCAAGTGTACGCAGACATTCAGAACACTGCATGGGACTAGTGTGTGAGGGTTTTAACTTGGGTCGCGCTCAGCACACAAGTGTAAGAGGCAGGACTGGTGACTGCCGGGGAGGGATCAGGGGAGCGGAGAATGAGGACTGAAAGGGTTGAATGTGGGGGCCTGGGAGAGTGAGGCAGCCCAGACAGCAAGCGGGGGCACTGTGTGGGGTCCCGGCACTCTTCAGTTGGAAGAAGGCCCTTCTCCTAAACCCAGGCTGCCACGGGCCTGCCTCAGAAACCCACAGCCACGTGGACTGTGCATGTCTGAGCCCACGGCCTCTCAGCTGCGACCTCAGTGATGCTGGCCTGTGACCTGCTCGCTCCCGTCAGGGTCGGCACGGGGTGACGTGAGGGAGACCTGTGGGGATGCTGGGTTGCAGGGCTGACCCTGAGAGACGTTCCCCACCGTCCCCACTCCCTCCAGTCCCCCTCCTGTCTGTCCTTGGTCACTCAGGAGACAACCTGCCTTCAGTGATTTCAGCCCCTCGCTCAGCAGCAAGCCTACTCAGGTTCTCACCTCCCCTGTCGTGCCATGACCTCCAGCTGGGCTCATCCCAGCTTGGTTTCCTTCCTCTCAGGAGGACCCGCCCCTCTTCCTCCTGGCCAGAGGGAACCTTCTTCCTGCACCCGGGACTCACTCCTGCAGTTCCTGGGACCTCACCCCCTCCAGTCATGCTGCTGGAGTCTTTCCTCAAACCTTCACTCCCTCTTTGTCTCTTTCCTCTCTCCTTCCTTCCCATTCTTTCTCAGACGGAAAGAACCTACCCTTGGGTTTTGGTCCTTTACTGAGGCAGCCCGCTCAGGCCGGCTTCTGCCATTGGGACGTGTGAGGGGTGCAAGGGAGGATGCAGTGGGTTTGCTGCACGGGGCTCCTGCTTCCACATGAACTGTTCTCCCCACGTCGTCACCTGTGGTCTCCATGTGACCACACCCAACAGACACTTTGGTCCTTATCTTTCTGGAGCCTTTGCTACTTCTGACACTGGGGAAAACTTCCTCCTTCTTGCAACTCTCTTTTCTCTTGCCTTCTTTCATTCTGCAGATAAACCTCTCAGCCACTATTTCTTGAGCATCTCCTGTGTGCTGGGCTCTGGGGCATACCATAATACCAGGTCCCTGCTTTCAGGGAGTTTCTGATCTGGTGTGAGGGGAGATGGATAAAAATATAAATAAAAGTCAGGTGGTGATGAATATAACAAGGAAAAATACAGCAGGGAAGGGGGATGGGTGCTGGGGTTGTTAGGAGGGTCTTACTGAGAAGGTGACATTATCATGGAAACCTGAAGGAAGTGAAGGATGCCTGGAGGAAGAGTATTCCAGGCAGGGGACAAGCACATGCAAAGGCCCTGGGGTGGGAGCCTGCTTGGGATGTTAGAGGAAGCCATTGTGTTTGGAAGAAACTGAAGGGCAGAGTAGAAGAGAGAGGTTCAGGGAGGAGGCTGGGCCAGGTCGTGTGAGTCTTGTGGGACATTTCAAGGACTTCGCCTTTTACTTTGAGAGAGATGAGACACTCTAGGAATATTTTGGGCTTCCCAGCTGGTGTTAGTGGTAAAGAACCCGTTTGCTAATGCAGGAGACATAGAGACATGGGTTCGATCCCTGGGTCGGGAAGATCCTCTGAAGGAGGGCATGACAACCCACTCCAGTATTCTTCCCTGGAGAACTGCAAGGACAGAGGAGGCTGGCAGGCTACAGTCCATGGGGTCGCAAAGAGTCAGACACGACTGAAGCGACTCAGCACGCACACGGGAATGTTTTGAGCAGAAGAGTGATTTTTAAATGATCACTGGAGGCTGTGGGGAGCCTAGTGTATTAGTCTGCTAGTATTCCAGTAACAGAGTACCACAAACTGGGTGGCTTAAACAGCAGGAATTTATAGTCTCATTGTTCTGAGGCCAGAAGTCCGAGAACAAGATGTCTGCAGGGCAACGCTGCCTCGCAGGCTCTAGGGAAGGACGCAATCCAGGCTTCGCTCCTAGCTTCTGGTAACTTCCTGGCTTGTGGCAGTGTGACTCCAGTCTTCACATGGTGCTGTCACTGTGTAGATGTCTGTGTCCCAGTTTCCCCTTTTTGTAAGGACACCAGTTATATTGGATTAGGGACCCACCCTGCTCAGTGTTGAAGAAAGAAATGGCAATCCACTCCAGTGGCCTTGATTGGAGAATCTAATGGACGGAGGAGCCTCGTAGGCTGCAGTCCATGTGGTCGCCAAGAGTCGGGCATGACTGAGCGACGAACACATTTACTGCTCAGTGTATGATGTATGACCTCAGCTTAACAGCTCATGACATTGGCCCTATTCCAGATAAGGTTATGTCCTGAGGTACTGGGTTTAGGACTTTCACGTAGGAATTGTGGAGAGACACGATTCAACCTGTAACACAATTCAACCCACAACATATGGATTATAGACGGGCAAGGGTGCCAAGTATGGGGACCAGCTAGGAGGTTAGAGCAATATGCTAATAAAAGAAGCTTTTTGGACCAAAGTGGTAGCAGTGGAGGTGGTGAGAATCTGCATGTATTTTGCAGATAAAGCTGACGTCATTTGCTGATGGGTTGGACATAGGGTGTAAGGGAAAGAGGGGAGCCCCAGTGACTCCTGGGTTTGGGACCTGAGTGACTAGAAGTTTAGAATTGAGCAGTCCATCCTTAGCTGCTTCTTCAGTCCCTCCTGGTTGATGTGATCTGTCCCCATGGTGAAGCCAGATATCCTGAATGTGCTTTCTGGGTCACCCCTACAGGCCCTGGCTCTGGAGGATGCTGAAGGAGGAAGACACGGAAGCAGGACGACCCTGAGAGATTAAGCCTCTTAATCGTGAAACAGGTAGCTTCTCTGACACTCTGGGTGTTTGAATGCTCGCTTCTTTGATCCTTGTGGTGTGGAAAATGCCCCACGGAGGGGAGGTCAGCTGGGCTGGGCCTGGACGCCCATGTGTGTATGTGCATTCCAGGCAGATTCTTAACCTTCTGCGCCACTAGGGAAGCCCCCTCGGGTGGATATCCAGGTGCAAATGGAAAATACCTGATTGACCAAGAGATGCGCTCTTAATATATTCTCACTTGGAATATATTAAAAGGGGTGTTTCTACTTTAGAACTCAAATAGGGCTTTTTGTTGATTCGAGTGAGTGAAACTTTTGCATTATTGGGTCAGCTACATGGAACCGATCGTTGGCTGTGGGGCTGGAAGGAGCCCAGAAACCCTCCAGTCAAACTTTACCCTTTCTAGAGTTGAAAAGACACGGAGATCAAGTGACTTGCTCACAGCTACTCATTAGTTCATGAAAGTGTTTCTTGAAAGTCCGTTATATTTTCTCAAGAAAAACAACACAAAACCACTGGAAACAGGGCAAAGCAAAATCTGAGCAAGTGCTAGGAAAAAGCTGTGGATGAGTGCTTATTTCCCATTTCCCAGTTTGGATTCTTTGGGGTTGTGAATGTCATAAAACGGAACTCAAAGGGGCTCCCACAGCACAGGGAATTAAATTAAGTGACTTGTACCAGCAAAATGCAGAGATGGGATGGACTGTAGGGTACATGTGGGATCGCTCAACTTGTCATCAGCAGTCTAGTTTCTTCCCTTCTCTCAGCTGTCATTGAGTCCTAGGGCTTGCTTTTCTCCTGAAGGCAAAATGGCCACAGAAGTTTCTGAGTTTATTGTTGCATATCCCTCCAGCCAGAAGGAAAGAAGCATCCTTTCCTGTAACTCTTTAAAAGATTGAGAAAGTATTTTTTCCAGAAGTCCCTCCCCAGAAAGCCAACCCTGGCATTTCATTGGCCTGAACTGAGTCATATGTTCATTCCTTAGCCAATCACACTGGCTAGGTGAACACCCTCGCCCCACCCCTGGTTGATTGACAGGGATGGGAGCTATTTCCTAATTGGCTTATCCCTACACGTCAGCTTCCCTCAGAGCACCTGGGTTGGGGAAAGCACAGGTCTGGTTACTGTTGTGGGAGAAGGGAAATGGACATGGGGAGAGTGACAAATGGTATCTATTATATTATATAATCTATACTAGCTACTAATTGTTGGGGTAACAGTGAGAGGAAACCCACTCTTAGATAGTGGAAGTCTGAATTTTAAAGTGTTTAACATAGCATAGTTTCAGACAGAACCTTCTCAAACAGTTCCTGTTGGAAGTCTTGCAACTGATCTGCTTTTCAGTATGTCTTAGAACATAGGACCTTCTAGGAGGTTAACTATGCCTTGTACAATGCTGTTTTATTTCTAATATGCTTATTCAACCTTTTTGTAGCCAGAATAAACACTCTACTCGAATTCTGAGTTAGTGGAGATTAAATTACAGTAATGAACTTGCTCTTCTATAACCTCATCTATAAGATGGGAATAAGAAAAGCACCTTCTTTATAGATTTGTTACTAGGATTAACTGAGGTAATCTAAGAAAAGTACCCAATGGCCCATTGGCTAGCCCAATAAATGTTATCTCTATTAGCTTCATATAATTCAAAATATTATCATATTTACATGTTTATGTGCATGTTTAATCTAGGAAATTAACTCTTTACAACAAATATGTCACTGATTAGCTCAGTTAGAGTCGGGGAAGGCAATGGCACACCACCCCAGTACTCTTGCCTGGAAAATCCAATGGACGGAGTAGCCTGGTGGGCTGCAGTCCATGGGGTCGCTAACAGTCGGACAGACTGAGCGACTTCACTTTCACTTTTCTCTTCCATGCGTTGGAGAAGGAAATGGCAACCCACTCCAGTATTCTTGCCTGGAGAATCCCAGGGATGGGGGAGCCTGGTGGGCTGCCGTCCATGGGGTCACACAGAGTCGGACACGACTGAAGTGACTTAGCAGCAGCAGCAGCAGCTCAGTTAGAGACAAGGTAAGTGAAGGTATTAAAATATTTAGTGTTTATGGATTTTTAAACTTTTTTTATAATTAATTTTGGGGGAAAAATTAAAGAAAAGTTTAAGTAGCACATTGTTAAGTTAAAGGTAGCTCAGTTGGTAAAGAATCCACCTGCAGTGCAGGAGACCACAGTTCAATTCCTGGGTCGGGATGATCTGCCGGAGAAGGGATAGGCTACCCACTCCAGTATCTTTGGGCTTCCCTGTGGCTCAGTTGGTAAAGAATCCGCCTGCATTGCGGGAGCCCTGGTTTCGATCCCTGGGTTGGGAAGATCCCCTGGAGAAGGGAAAGGCTACCCACTCCAATATTCTGCCTTGGAGGATTCCATGGACTGTATAGTCCATGGGGTCACAAAGAGCTGGACATGACTGAGTGACCTTCACTTTCACGTTTATAATCCCTGGAAAATAGGGAATTTTAACTTTATATATTAATGTATTCTTGGTTGAAAAAAAATCTTGTAAGTAGCTGAGAGCCTGTTATGACCAACTGATTTTCTTGCCGCCGTTCTGTTTGGAGGTTCTGGAGTGGCAGGTGGCTCTCCTCAGCTTTGGCTCCCCACAGTTGAGCTTTCCTGGGTGGATGGGATGGACTTCAGGATCATCTGGATTGGGTGAGATGCTGCAGTAGAGAGAAGCTAGCCTTGGGCTTTTATTTCAGCGGGATTTTATCTGATAGAATGCTGTGGATTGTTCTCGAGAGCCTTGGGTGTCATCAGGCTGAACTCAGAATTCTAGGAGCTGAAAGGTCTTGGTTTGGGGTTCCCAGATCAGTGGTGGGAAGAACACAAGTTGGCACAGCACCCTGAAATTGATTTCTGAAACAGGTGGTGATAACTGTAAGGATGCGAGATGGATAGGGCACAGTGAGGGGCTTATGGATGGAGGGAAAAGTTCCAGAGTGACCAGAAACTTACAGACCACAAATTTATAAACCATAAAATTTTCATTCTCCTCCCTGCTGAACACTGACTTAAATTTTCTGTAGGTTGTTTGTTGCCCCGAAGACTGGCTGGTCACCATGGTGATAAAGTAGATGAGAACTGGTGATAACTGAATGACTGACCTTAAATTCCTTGGTTTGGAGGATGCTGTAGAGAAGTGATCCTCAAATGTACAATAGATTGCCTGGACCAAGAAACTACAAAAAAGAACTGAAGGGATTAGCTTAAGGCTACCAATTTTTTTTATTTCGCCAAGGAAGAACAATTTCATAAAAGAAAGGACCATCTTGCTGCTAAAATGATAGGAAAGAGATAGTCTAAGGAGTAGAATCTTTACATTGAAAACATTCAGCTTTGGGAATGATTATTGCACTCTTCTTATTTTCCTGGCAACACCTGTGAAAACAGTGTCAAAGGTGGATTCTTCCTTGCAACTGTGCCTAACAGGTGTTGGGGATATATGGAGTTGCAATCCACCCCAGTACTCTTGCCTGGAAAATCCCACGGACAGAGGAGCTTGGTAGGCTACAGTCCATGGGGCTGCAAAGAGTCAGACACGACTGAGCGAGTTCACTTTCATGCAGCTGTACGGAGAAAAATCATAGTTTTAAGAAGCTTCTCATGGAGCCTGGGCATTCACTGACATCATGCCTTTATTTGATTTAAAAGGGACAGGAGAAATTCATTTAAACACAAGTTTTGATAAGCCCAACTCATTTTCTAAAAGAAGAGGAGCTGTTTACTCTCAAGTCATTAACTTAGAATTGTTTAAAGTTTAATTTTCCATTGACAGGAAGAAGATCTTGCAATAAATAAATAGTTCAAATGAAAAGGCATGTCAGGCACACACACACACAGAGGCATGTCAGGCACACACACACACACAGAGGCATGTCAGACACACACACACACACAGAGGCATGTCAGACACACACACACACAGAGGCATGTCACACACACACACAGAGGCATGTCACACACACACACACAGATCTTGCAATAAATAAATAGTTCAAATGAAAAGGCATGTCAGGCATGCACACAGACACACACACACACACACACACCCCCCTACCTACCTTAGTTTGGTCTGAAAGGCCTCAGAAAGGAAAGGGTACTTTTGAGAAAAGCAGTGTGTCCACCAGTCAGTTGCTAATAAGTGTTAGTACTTGTAGCAGCAATTACATCTTGGAGCTGTCAAAAGAGCGTGACTTTTTAAGATGCCTTTGAAGTCATTAAAAAATAAAAAACACCAAACATACACCCAACCGCCCCTAGCATCCAAAATAGCAATAAAATGTTTCTCATTCTGCTTTGCTTCACTTGCCTGCATGGCTTTGCCGCAAATACGTTTTGCCTTCCAGCCCAGGATTAAGCTTCTGAGTGGGGCCATGACTGGTATGAGGGGAGAAAAAGATTGCTCGCTGAGTCTGTGTGAAACCCTGAATGGAATCGTGGAATCTAAGTGCCAAAGAGGGTTGTGAGGTTTCTGCCCTCCTGCCAGGCTATCCTGACACACATGACCTTGACTGACGAAAGGGCACCTAATCCTAACCTTTCGCGGATCTCGAATGTTCCGTGGGTCCTCTGTAGAATTCAAATGTGTCTTCCTCAAGAAAAAGCAGGGCTTCGTGGGTGGCACCAGTGGTGACAGTGCGTGTGTGTGCTAAGGTGCTTCAGTCGTGTCCCACTCTTTGCGACCCTATGGACTGGAGCCCGCCAGGCTCCCCTGCCCATGGGGATTCTCCAGGCGAGAACACTGAAGTGGGTTGCCATGTCCTCCACCAGGGGATCTTCCCGACCCAGGGATTGAACTCACGCATCTTGGGGCTCCTGCACTGCAGGTGGATTCTTTACCGCTGAGCCACCTGGGAAGCCCAGTAGTAAAAGTACCCTCCTGCTAATGCAGGAAACTTAAAAGATGCTGGTTTGATCCCTAGGCTGGGATCAAAGCAGACCATTCTAAGCAGACACTCGCGTCTGCTGTGATTGCCCTTTCCTGGATACAGTGTCACTGGAGTCCTATTTGTATTGTCCCGTATGCTCATATGGCCCCGTCCTTGCGTGGTCTAGTAGGCGCTCGGTCTTAACTGGTTCATACTCTGCGCCACTTGTTTCTCCTAAGGCGAATCTCCGCAGCAGGCCACGCCTTCGGCACAGCCACAGCTTGGTGTGCTTCTGGGCCGACATGACCACAGCCCTCTTGTCTTAGTTGGCTTGGGCTGCCATCGTGCCAAAATATCCTAGACTGGGTGGCTTAGATAATAGAAGTTTATTTCTCACAGTTTCGGAGGCTAGGAAGTCCAAGATCAAGGTGCTGGCAAGGTAGGTTTCATTCTGAGACCGCTCCTCTCGGCTTCCAGGCGGCCGCCATCTTGCGTGCTCACGTGACCTCCTGTGGAGAGAGGAAGCTCTGTGTCTCTTCCTCTTCTTCCTCTGCCTTTTTTTTTTTTTTTAAAGAAATTTTTTGTTTGATGTGGGCCATTTTAAAAAGTCTTTACTGAATATGTTACAATATTGCTTGTTTTAAGTTTTGCTTTTTTGGCCACTAAGCATGTGGAATCTTTTGGTCCCTGACCAGGGACCGAACCTGCACCCCTTGCATTGAAAGGGGAAGTCTTTACCACAAAACTACAAGGGAAGTCCCTCTTCTTTTATAAGGACACTTTTCCTATCATGGGGGCTCCACCCTTGTGGCTCATTTTAACTTAATTGACTCCTGAAGGGCCCATCTCCTGATCCCATCAGATTGGGGGTTAGGGTTTTAACATAAGAATCTGGGGGGTGGGGACAAACAGCCCATAGCGATGCTCCTGGAAGGTCCTGGAGCCCTGCAGTAAGCAGAGGAGGCCTTGGTTACAAGCTTCCCTTGCTGTGGGAGAGGTGCAGTGTTCCCAAGCTGGAGCAGATGGTTCTGTGGACTAGAAAGTTGGACGACATTTACCGCAGAGCTGGAGGGAACCTGCAGGAGCCTGGTGATTTCCTTGTCTTTTCAGAGCTTCGATTTCTTAGTTTCATATGTCAGTGGTAAAGTTGTGGTTGCCAAACTTGGTCAGCCTCAATGAAATTTGGATGGTTTGTTGGCACTCAGTTTTCCCATGAAGCATTCTGTAACTTGGTGGGCCTCTGAAAAGTAGGCTCTTGGAACCAAAGCCTGGGAAAATGGGTTATTTCTTAGCACTTAATCATTTTGGGCATTTCTTCCTGTTTCATGGGGGGAAGAAAAGGCAGTAAATTAAAATAAAACTACTCCCTGTTTCATGAGAGATCAGTATCTTACAGTGTCATTTTAAATGTATGCAAACAGTAATGTCCATGTGGACATAGATGTGCACACAGGAACACATACATGCCAGGTGGAATATTTATTTTTGTTTTTTTAAATTTTTTAATGGAAGGAAAATTGCCTGTCTCTTATACACNACAACCCATTGTTCAATGATAACCCCAATTCTGATATTATTACTTTATTATGAAGCCATTTTACAGTGTATTAAGGAGCTATATTATTCATTCATATATTTGATCCAGTAATACCACTTCTGTGGACTATCTTTCCACATCCCCCTCCAAAAGAGATAATACAAAATATTTAATATGCTGTTTAGACAGTGATGGCTGTCTCTTATACACATCTCCCCTCCCGTCACCCTCCCCATCCCACCCTTCAGCCTATCCTTTGAAAATTCTTTTAAACTTTCAAAGAACCGATAATTTCTGTGTTGTATAAAATGTTCCAGGGTTTAGAAGAAAGATGGAAAACTTCCAGATCCCATTTTCAAGCAAACATGACCCTGATAACAGATCTGGCAAGTCCCCAAAGGGAGGCTCTATACCAATCTTGCTTAGGAATGTGAAAATATGAGATAAAATTCTAGTGAGTAGATTTCAACGCTAGAGCATGTGAGTGTTCTACCATACCCAAGTCAGTTGTATTCCCGGAATGTAGGAATGGCTTCATATGCATTATATTTTCATTTGATTCATGAAATGGTTTAAGTAAAAATATGTAATAATCTCATTAATATAAAAAGTACATTCAATCAATTCAACTTCTAATTTCAGCAAACCACTTAAAAAGGAGGAATGCACTATGTAAGATGACCATTCCTTAATCTGATAAGGAAAATTGAGTTCATGGAGTCCACTGGCTTTATACTTTATTGGAGCCCCAGAAAGGTATCACTGGATATGAACTGAGATCAAAGCAAAAAGCCAATGCAGAAAGTTATAAAAATAGTAACTTTAGAGAATAAATACTGTAAAGAAAATAGTAAAATAATCATTAACCATGGATTGCTTATTTGTAAATTAAGAGTTAAAGAGATTTACTAAAAACCTTATTTCTAAATGGTGAGATTAAAATTAAGTATTTGGATACTTGTGGAATTGGTTCATGAGTCTAAGGCCATTCCTTTCAAAAGTCTCATCAGGATTTTAAAAAATTTCACCAGATGGTTCTGAGTCTATTTGGAAAAATACGTAGATGAGAACCTCAAGGGGAATTATGAAAATGGTTTTGGAGGAAGGGAGTTAGATCTACTGGATATTAAAATATATAGCACTCCCAGATATTAAAATGCATTATGAAGCTTTTGTAATTAAAATACTGTGGTGCTAGAAGAAAAGGGGGAAGCAGATAAGTGAACTAGGATAGTCTAGAAATAGACTCTCACAGATATAATTTAATAAATTATAAAGAAGTCATCACAAATCAGTGGGAAAAGGAAAATTATTCAATAAACAATTTTGATGCCTAGTTAGCAATTTGGAAAAAATCGTTTGACTTCATCCAAATGAATTACAGATGGATTAAACAATTAAGTGCAAAATGTAGATGCATAGGAAATCAATAGAATTGAATATTGCTTAGACACAAAAGAAAAACACTAAAAAGGGAGAAGAATAGTCCATCAAGATACAGGATTTCTTCATGTAAAAAGCCAATGAGGAAATAATAGCCTGGGAAAAGTAACTGACAGAAATTACTCTTTATTATGTGCTCAATAAAGTAAAAAGGAAGACACTGAAACCTGGGCAGAGCACTGGAAAACCTAAAGAGAACACTAAGCACATATGTGGGAAACGTTCAGTTTTGCAACAGGAGACACGTAGATTAAAACAGCAGTAAAGTACTGTTTTAACAAATTAGCAAAACAACCCATTGTTCAATGATAACCCCAATTCTGATATTATTACTTTATTATGAAGCCATTTTACAGTGTATTAAGGAGCTATATTATTCATTCATATATTTGATCCAGTAATACCACTTCTGTGGACTATCTTTCCACATCCCCCTCCAAAAGAGATAATACAAAATATTTAATATGCTGTTTAGACAGTGATGCTTTCCAGACGCATTATTTACAAAGCAAACACACATGGACATTCACACAATTAATGTCCAACAGTTGGGTAACTATAAAATTAAATAGTTCTTCTCTCAGCATAATACTCTACTATAATGAATAGTTATTTTCAGGGTACGTAGCATTGTGACAAGATATTTACAATATAATTTTATGTGCAGAAATTGCAATATAAACTGTAGCATAGTCTTACTGTGGAATATAGCTATATCAGCTGTGCTGTTAAAATGAATGAACCATAGCTGCTATGACAACACAGAAGGATCTCAGGAATATAACATTAAATAAAAAAGCAAGTTGCACAATAGCTGCAGTGTGATTCCAATTACATAAGGTTTAGATGCACGCAAAACCAATGATATAGTGTTTAGACCTCCACATGCATGTGACAAGATCTGTAAAGCCAAGTGAGTGTAAACAGAGATTCAGGGTAGTGATGGGGGGCAAGGCTAGGATGAAGGAGCAGCCCATAGAGGTGAGCTAGGAGCATAGTAAAATTCTCTTCCTTATGCTGGTCTATGGACACACCTGCATTTATTATTGCTATTTTTTAATACCTTTAATATAAACTGCAGATATTTTAAATGTATTTAATGTTAACTAAAGGAATATTAAAACCAGTATTCACTGATTACAATTAGGTACAAAATGTGTATCCCTAATAATGATGGTGGGCTTCCCAGGCAGCTTAGTGGTAAAGAATCCACCTGCCAAGCAGGAGACTTGGGTTTGATCCCTGGGTCAGGAAGATCCCCTGGAAAGGGAAATGGCAACCCACTCCAGTATTCTTGCCTGGGAAATTCCATGGACAGAGGACCCTGGAGGGCTACAGTCCATGGGGTGGCAAAACAGTCGGTCACAACTTAGTGACTAAACAACAGCAATAAAGATGGCACGGAGTGTACAGGTAACAGTGATTGCTTCCTTCATTCATTTTCTCTCATTTCCATATTTTCAATTACGTGCTTACATTATTTTTAAAAAGGAAAGGAAAATTGAAGACAAATGCAGTTGTAGGATGACGAAAGCTTCCTCCATTGGAGGGTATGCCATTGCTCAGAGGGTGGTGGACTGATTTATAGCTCTGAGGCAGAAGGGGAGATGGATTTCAACTGTAAAAGGAAACTGTTTGAAAAATAGTCCATCAGTAGTTACTGAGCATCTTTCCTATAAGATAGCATTGGCTTCGCCTGCCTTCCAAAAAAGATTTTGGATACTGAGTTTTGATGAATTGCTGAAATGGGTGAATTAGAAAGGCTTTGAATTCCTTTAAAAAATTGTTTTTTAGCTTCATTGTTTTGTCTGATTATAAAAATAATGCAATTGATTTTAAGTAGTGTTATAAAAAATATAACAGAACCTGAAGTAGATTAGACATTTAAACTATATCTCAGTTGAAATTAAATACAGGAAATAGAGAAGCCTGTTAAAAGACACCAGAGGGATTTGATCAGGAAGTTCTTAGGAGCTAAGACCCATATTTTCTCAGTAAATAAAATGGCATGGAAAAGAATGGGGGGCACAATGTAATAAATTTTACAAGAGTCAAAAGACATTAACCAGATGTGTATAAGAGACAGCCTGTGGAGAGAGGAAGCTCTGTGTCTCTTCCTCTTCTTCCTCTGCCTTTTTTTTTTTTTTTAAAGAAATTTTTTGTTTGATGTGGGCCATTTTAAAAAGTCTTTACTGAATATGTTACAATATTGCTTGTTTTAAGTTTTGCTTTTTTGGCCACTAAGCATGTGGAATCTTTTGGTCCCTGACCAGGGACCGAACCTGCACCCCTTGCATTGAAAGGGGAAGTCTTTACCACAAAACTACAAGGGAAGTCCCTCTTCTTTTATAAGGACACTTTTCCTATCATGGGGGCTCCACCCTTGTGGCTCATTTTAACTTAATTGACTCCTGAAGGGCCCATCTCCTGATCCCATCAGATTGGGGGTTAGGGTTTTAACATAAGAATCTGGGGGGTGGGGACAAACAGCCCATAGCGATGCTCCTGGAAGGTCCTGGAGCCCTGCAGTAAGCAGAGGAGGCCTTGGTTACAAGCTTCCCTTGCTGTGGGAGAGGTGCAGTGTTCCCAAGCTGGAGCAGATGGTTCTGTGGACTAGAAAGTTGGACGACATTTACCGCAGAGCTGGAGGGAACCTGCAGGAGCCTGGTGATTTCCTTGTCTTTTCAGAGCTTCGATTTCTTAGTTTCATATGTCAGTGGTAAAGTTGTGGTTGCCAAACTTGGTCAGCCTCAATGAAATTTGGATGGTTTGTTGGCACTCAGTTTTCCCATGAAGCATTCTGTAACTTGGTGGGCCTCTGAAAAGTAGGCTCTTGGAACCAAAGCCTGGGAAAATGGGTTATTTCTTAGCACTTAATCATTTTGGGCATTTCTTCCTGTTTCATGGGGGGAAGAAAAGGCAGTAAATTAAAATAAAACTACTCCCTGTTTCATGAGAGATCAGTATCTTACAGTGTCATTTTAAATGTATGCAAACAGTAATGTCCATGTGGACATAGATGTGCACACAGGAACACATACATGCCAGGTGGAATATTTATTTTTGTTTTTTTAAATTTTTTAATGGAAGGAAAATTGCTTTACAGAATTTCGTGATTTTCTGTCATACTTCAACAAGAATCAGCCATAGGTACACCCATGTCCCCTCCTTCCCAGACCTCCCTCCCGTCACCCTCCCCATCCCACCCTTCAGCCTATCCTTTGAAAATTCTTTTAAACTTTCAAAGAACCGATAATTTCTGTGTTGTATAAAATGTTCCAGGGTTTAGAAGAAAGATGGAAAACTTCCAGATCCCATTTTCAAGCAAACATGACCCTGATAACAGATCTGGCAAGTCCCCAAAGGGAGGCTCTATACCAATCTTGCTTAGGAATGTGAAAATATGAGATAAAATTCTAGTGAGTAGATTTCAACGCTAGAGCATGTGAGTGTTCTACCATACCCAAGTCAGTTGTATTCCCGGAATGTAGGAATGGCTTCATATGCATTATATTTTCATTTGATTCATGAAATGGTTTAAGTAAAAATATGTAATAATCTCATTAATATAAAAAGTACATTCAATCAATTCAACTTCTAATTTCAGCAAACCACTTAAAAAGGAGGAATGCACTATGTAAGATGACCATTCCTTAATCTGATAAGGAAAATTGAGTTCATGGAGTCCACTGGCTTTATACTTTATTGGAGCCCCAGAAAGGTATCACTGGATATGAACTGAGATCAAAGCAAAAAGCCAATGCAGAAAGTTATAAAAATAGTAACTTTAGAGAATAAATACTGTAAAGAAAATAGTAAAATAATCATTAACCATGGATTGCTTATTTGTAAATTAAGAGTTAAAGAGATTTACTAAAAACCTTATTAAAATGGTGAGATTAAAATTAAGTATTTGGATACTTGTGGAATTGGTTCATGAGTCTAAGGCCATTCCTTTCAAAAGTCTCATCAGGATTTTAAAAAATTTCACCAGATGGTTCTGAGTCTATTTGGAAAAATACGTAGATGAGAACCTCAAGGGGAATTATGAAAATGGTTTTGGAGGAAGGGAGTTAGATCTACTGGATATTAAAATATATAGCACTCCCAGATATTAAAATGCATTATGAAGCTTTTGTAATTAAAATACTGTGGTGCTAGAAGAAAAGGGGGAAGCAGATAAGTGAACTAGGATAGTCTAGAAATAGACTCTCACAGATATAATTTAATAAATTATAAAGAAGTCATCACAAATCAGTGGGAAAAGGAAAATTATTCAATAAACAATTTTGATGCCTAGTTAGCAATTTGGAAAAAATCGTTTGACTTCATCCAAATGAATTACAGATGGATTAAACAATTAAGTGCAAAATGTAGATGCATAGGAAATCAATAGAATTGAATATTGCTTAGACACAAAAGAAAAACACTAAAAAGGGAGAAGAATAGTCCATCAAGATACAGGATTTCTTCATGTAAAAAGCCAATGAGGAAATAATAGCCTGGGAAAAGTAACTGACAGAAATTACTCTTTATTATGTGCTCAATAAAGTAAAAAGGAAGACACTGAAACCTGGGCAGAGCACTGGAAAACCTAAAGAGAACACTAAGCACATATNATGGACAGAGGAGCCTGGTAGGCTGCAGTCCATGGGGTCTGAAAGAGTCGGACACGACTGAGCCACTTCACTTTCACTTTTTACTTTCATGCATTGGAGAAGGAAATGGCAACCCACTCCAGTGTTCTTGCCTGGAGAATCCCAGGGATGGCGGAGCCTGGTGGGCTGCTGTCTATGGGGTCTCACAGAGTCGGACACGACTGAAGTGACTTAGCAGCATGTATAATAATAGGAGCTGGGCCATGGGTAAGTATATTCTTGCTACTTTTGTGTATGTTAATTTTCTTCTATAATAAAACATAAAAATAAACATAGAAAAGTATAGAGAAGGAAGTGAAGGTTACCCGTAATCCCACCCCTGGGAGAGAACTACATTTTGATAAAAATCTCGCTGTACTTTCTCTGTATGCACTTACAAGTTTCTATACATGTTTACTTTTAAACAATTAAGAAAGTATACTAACTGTATTGTTTTGTACTCTGCTTTTTTATATTGTGGTCACTGTTGTGCACATTTAGGTCTTCATCATAATTTAAAATTATTATTATTAAAATTATTATTTATTATTCCAGTATGTGAATACATACACACATGCCATAGGTCATATATCTAACAAGTACCTTACAGATGAGTATCTAAGTTGTTTCGTTTTTTTCACTATTTAAGCAATTCTGCATACTTGCTTATTTCTTTTGACAAATACGTAGAAGGTCAAAGACATTTTTAAAAGCTTTTCGTTCCTATCATGCCAAACTATTGAAAATATGATACCATTTTGAACTCCCTCCATTTTATCATAATCTCAGCCACATTAGATGCTATATTCACAATCTTGTAAATGTTTGCCAATCTGATAAAAGGATAAAGATTATCTTATTTTAATTTGCATTTATTTGATTATTTGTGAGTTTTCATAAAGTATGTTAGTATTTTCTATTTTGTGGCTAGGTGTTTATATCTTTCACCCCAATGATTGTATTTATCCCTCATTTATTGTTTCCTAAGTGCTCTTTACATATTAATAGTTACAAATATTTCATGTATTATGTAAATTGCAATATTTCCTAGTTTGTTGTCATTTAACTTTGGGTCATTTTTGAATAATCGTTTGTCTGGAATTGCTTTCATAGATTTTAAAATGTTATACATCTGGGTTTTTTTTTAAATCTTTGTAACTTTCCAAGTTTTAATTTTTGTTACCTTATTAAGTACTTTAATAGAGATTTCATTACATAGCATGCCCTCTAAAGTTTGCTTTTTTCTTTTAATAGCTTTATTGGTTATCAAATAAAGCATGTTTGTGGTGGAAAGAATACGCTTGAAAATTTACCTTATACTCTATCATACAGTGCATCAGATAAAGTTTGGTAATTTACCTTTCAGTAGTTTTTCTCTGTGTGTGTATTAGTTAGAGTAACATTTGCTGAAGACACAAAACTCCGATGATAACTTCACCCAGTAGAGGCTTCTTACTCAGTCCAGCATAGATGCTCCTGACTGGTGGCGAGCCCTCCAGTGAGAAGCCCCATCTTACGACTCTTTCATCTGCTAGGGCTCTCTGCCTGTACTGAGTTAGCCAAAAAGCTCATCTGGGTTTCCTGTAACATCTTATATAGTTGGCAGATGAAAGAAGACTTACCACCTCAGCCTGGAAGTGAGCCACCTCTCCTCACTTCTGCCTCTATTCCATTAGCGGGAATAGTCTCTTGGGGCCATCTAGATACAGGGGATGCTGGGAAATGAAGTCCCTGGCTGGGCAGCTGTTTTCCAGTGAAAACCTTACAGTCTGGAAAGAGGAATATGAATATTTGTTGGACTTTTAGCTGAATCCGCCACCATTTATTGCAAATTTATAATGCATATAAATATATACTGTATAAGTAGGTGTGCTCAGTTGTGTCTGACTCTTTGCCTGTAGCCCGCCAGGCTCCTCTGTCCATGGAAAATTTTCTTGCTGGAGCAGGTTGCCATTTCCTTCTTCGGGGATCTTCCCAACCAAGGGATCGAACTTGCGTCTCTTACATGTTCTGCATTGGTAGGGAGCTTCTTTACCACTAGTGCCATTGGGAAGCCTGTATAGATATAAATATGTTTTACATTTATAGTACATATAAAGTATATGATATATGTTTTCTTGACAAAATGGAATTATCCTACTGAGTGTTGAATTTTAGCATCATTTTGTGGGCATTTCCTTGTGTCTTTAAATCTTTTTCAAAAGCATGAGTTTTAATGTCTACACGGTGTTTCTTGTATTTCATTTTACCATTTTTCTATTATACTACAGTTAGGATTTTCTAGATTTTTATTATTGTGATTAGTGCTGCTATAACTGTCCTTGTGCATAAATTTTTGAGCATTCCTCTGATCATTTCCTTGGGGAAAATTCTTGCTTAGTATTAAGGCTGGTGATATATTATACCAGATGGCCCTTCAGAAATTGGACTAATTTACACTGTCATCAGTGGTGTTTAAGGATTCTTATTTCAGAGCACCCTTGACTGTCCTGGGCATTATAGTTGTTTCGATTTTTGTCAGTTTGTTGAAAATTTGTTGAATTTGAAAGCTTTGCTTAGTAATGGGTTTGAACATTTTTTCGTATGGTCATTGATAATCTTTGTGTGTGTGTGTGAATTGCCTCTTTGCATCCTTTCTCATTTTTATTGTGCAGTGTTCCATCTTTTTTCAATCACTGATAAGAGATTTTCATGCAGCGTGTGTATTGACTTGTCATACGTTACAAATGCATGTATGCATGCTAAGTTGCTTCCACTGCGTCCGACTCTTTGCAACCGCATGGACTGTAGCCCACCAGGCTCCTTTGTCCATGGGATTTCCAAGGTACGAATACTAGAGTGGGTTGCCATTTCCTCCTCCAGGGATCTTCCCAACCCAGCGATCAAACTCGAGTCTCCTGCTTGGCAGGCAGATTCTTTAGTGCTGAACCACCTGAGGAGCCCGTGTTACAAATATTTTTTATCTAACTTCTCCTTGCCTTGATTTTCCTTTGTAACCTAATTTTTTTAGATTAAACTCTACAGTTGAAATCCTGATGTGTGATACCACACCTGCTGAATCTTCCCAGTTAGCAGTACTCCTGAGGTTAAAACCATTTAAAAAAGCAAAGCAGATTCTTTTTTACTGATCCAGCATATGATTTGAATGCCTTTAATGTGAACTTTAGTTATCTGGGAGTGAGGGGGTTTCATCAAGAAAATGGACTTCCCCAGAAGAATTTGGGGTGCTGGTCTAAGTCACCCATGGACATGGTAAGACCTCCTTCTTTATCTTCCCAGCATACTTAGGAGAGGCAGGAAGACAGGTGATATCTGACGACCGCATGGTTTTAGCTGAGTGAGTAGCAGCAGAGGCCCTCTGGCTATTTTTCACATTAGATCTTATTGAAAACATATGTAGTAGCATGGTGGGGACCAAACTAGGGATCAGCGAGCTGAGCTGTAGTCCCAGCTCTGCCACTCACTCACCACGACCCCGTGCGAGTTTCTTGTCTGACCAACGCCTCGGTTTACTCCTCTGCATAATTCTCGGGGTTGTTTCTTTAAGTATTTATTCATTCATTCATTTATTTGGCTGCATTGAGTCTTCGTTGTGGCGCACAGCATCTTCGTTGTGTCATGCTGGATCTTCATTGTGGAGCACGGACTCTCTGGTTGTGGCTCTTGGGTTTAGTTGCTCTGTGGCATGTGGGATCCTAGTTCCCCCATCAGGGATTGAACCTCTGTCCCCTGCATTGCGAGGCAGCTTCTTAACCACTAGACCACCAGGGAAATCCCCAAGGGATTGTCTTTAAGTGGTGTTTTGGGCACACGAATTCCAGGGCTACGCTGCAGAGTTCCCCCTGAGTCCTCTTCCACATTCACTCCCTACTCTGACCTGTGTTAGGTGAGTGGGTGGGAAGCAGGGGGAAGATTACTATCTTTGGGTCCCCTGAGTGATTTATGAAAGAAATCAATCCAGTATATATCTGTCCTAGATATAATGTGATCTAAATGTGATATTCACCTAATAAGATTAGATGAATCTAATGTGGTTTTCCTCTAAAACACAAATACCGTGCCACTTTTAATTGTAGTAGCCAAATTAAATTACTCATCCCAAATTAGATTTCCAGCAAACTTAATTTGAACATGAGCTCAGTACTGCAGGCCCTACGTAATCTTTTAAGATATAAAATAAATCAGAGGGATACTCGTATTGTTCCTCTGGGCTCTTCAGTGGTTACCATAAAAGAAGAGTAAGAAAATGTCTGGAGGAAAGCTGCAAATGTAGAACTGAGACAAAAACTCGGATTCTCCAGCTTACCATGCAGGGTTTTGCCCCCTGCCATCTCTTCTGTCACTAGGCCCCTCCCTGGTCTTGAAGGACAGGAAGCAGATAAAGGCAGGCCCAATCACTGCAGACTTACTGCTCATGTTTGCCTTTGTTTGTTTGTTTCCTTGAGGTCCACCCCTCAGGAGGACCATAGGTAGGAAGTGAATCCCTGGGTAGTTTGTGGATTTGCTGAGGGACTAGAGAGGTTTATAGCATCGATGAGCTATGTTTTCCCTCCTTTTATGTCAGTTAGGTGACAGATGAACTAAAAACCAACCCAAACTGGCTTACGGAAAATAGGAAGTGCGTTGGTGTATGTGATGGAGAAGTCCAGGAGTAGATCCTGGCATCAGGTGAGGCTTTCCCGAGCTTCCTGTGAGGTGCTGAGACCCAGTTTCTCTACTTCATTGCGGGCTCCTTTCTCAGGCACAGCCTCCCCTTCTGCTCCCAGAAGGTGGCTGCCCAGGCTTCTCTTTCTCTTTCCTCAGTCAGTGGGAGAAGATGATGGCTTGCCTGTTGGGCCGGCCAAAGGCTTGTAATTGAGTCTGGTTGCCCCTGGTCGGCTCAACTTGTATCCTCTGCTTTTCTGAACCAGGACTGTATGGATGGGATGGGATGAATTGACCACCTGGGGGACTCATGGGACTGCTGAGGAAGTGGGGTGAGTCTGCAGTGATTGCTGGGCCTGCCTTCATCTGCTTCCTGTCCTTCAAGAGCAGGGAGGGTCCTAGTGACGGAAGAGATGGCAGGAGACTCCATGATAGGCTGAAGAATCAAAGTTTTTGTCTCAGTTGTATTTTTGCAGGTTTCCTCCAGACGTTTTCTTATTCTCTTTTATGGTAGCCACTGAAGAAAGGGAAGCTGGGGGGCACCTCTAAGCCCCATGACACTTCAACAGAGCCTTCTGCTTGCCCAGCACTCAGGCTTGGATTTTCTCACTTCAGGAAATGAGCCTGAGAAATAGGTGGGACATGTGCATAGAGGAGGAAGGGAGGTACACCTGGGATCAACTCGCCCAAGGCCTTACTGGGCTCAGTGTCTTGTGTTCTCTGCTTATTTTCACTATATCCTGCCTTCTTCCTACCAGACCTGCCCAGGGGCTCGTCCTGCCCACTCCCCCAACACCAGCCAAGGGTTCTTCATTAAGCAGACAGTCAGTCAATAGTTGTTAACTTTTATTGACTGACCAATATACCATCAGGCCACACGTGGCCTTTTCTGCTCATACTCTGTGAATATCATTATAGCAAACCACCAATGTGGTCAATTCCCAGTTATTAATTTGTAGATTGTCCCTAGTAATTCACTTTCCCTTTCCCTAACCTACAGAGTTCTCCTAACAGAGAGATGGGGTTTGGATCACTTGAGGATAGATACTCAGAGAAGGGCTAAGGGGTGTAGGTGTGTGTGTGTAGGAGCGTGCATACGGATCTGTGTTAGAAAATTATGTTTTGATTCCCTGCCGCCTTAGTCTGGATGACTGAATTAGATTTGATGCCTGCCTTTCCACTTAAATGTAACTTACATTTATGAAAGTCACCATTGGCAAGATACTCAAACCAAGGACCTGTGATAGGTGTGCCATTTTGAAACCTTTTGAGGAACGGCTATACCCTTGCTTCTTCATTTTGGGAAAAATCGCAAGTGCCTGTTGTCTTCTCCCTGCCTGGAAGACCCTCCTCCGTCAGGATTTCATCTCAGCTTTTGTTTGTACTTCCTCTGGGAAGCGATGGACTTTCTCCAGCTCTGCATCTCTGTGTGCTGCAGGCCCGTATTCCAGGTTAGCACCAGGGCACTGATTGTTTCCTGTGTGGTAGGGTTGTCAGCTCTTTCAGGTCAGTGCTTGGTCTTCCTTTTCCCCTTCTGTCCTTCCTTTTTTTCTTTGTTTCTTTTCTTTTCCTTCTCCTTCCCTCCTTCCCTTCCTTCCTCCTCCATGGCACTTACCTCCAGGCTAAAGTGAGGTGCACTGGTATTTGGTTCAGTAACTGAAGAAGGTGCCCCCGCATCACCATCATAGTCCTCACAGTTGTTTTGAAGTTGTCTGGTAAGTTCTCTCTCTCCCTCCATTGCAGTTCTTGGCATCTGTTATATTAAGGGCTGTGTGATTAAGTGTTGACTAATTGAATCATTCTCACCTTCTCTAAACCAGCCCCACCTTGCCACCCCTCTCCACCCGCCACCACTGAACCGTAACTTCTTTGTTCTCCACAGTCCCTTATAGTTTCTGCCACACAGTAAGTACCCAGTAAGACCTTGCCGAGTGAGTGGATTTTACCTTCTTGGGACCTGCTTTGGGGCGAGGCAGATGGGAAGTGAAGCTCTGAAAGGGCAGAGGAGGTGGAGACTGGATGGGGCTGGGCTGAGGAGCTGGGTGTGTCAACCCCACTGCTGCTATTTTTTTTTTCTTTTAAAAAATTATTTATTAGCTTATTTATTTGGCTGCACCGGGTCTTAGTTGAGGCATGCGGGATCTTTAATCTTCATGCAGCCTGTGGACTCTTTAGTTGAAGTGTGTGAGATCTAGTTCCCCGGCCAGGGATCTGTCCCCGGCCCCTTGCCTGGGGAACGCAGAGTCTTAACCACCGGAGCAGACGGGAAATCGCGTCTGCTGCTTCTGATGTCCAAGTATAGACGCAGCACTTCCCTGAGGGTGGGGTGCCATGTCCACTCCTGGCTGGGCAGCTGGTGAGCCCAGTGCCTGAGGAACCATTGAGGGAAGGAGAGTGGTTGCGATTCTAGGTTGTATTTTAACAATAATTTTCTCTGCTTCCTGAGCCTCTTCAGACATCTGCATGGTTGAGATGAGAGGACTTAGGCCAGAAGGAGGGGCACGTGGTTGCCCCTGTATGTTGACCTCGTCCTTCCCATCGCCCCGCAGGTACAGGTGGGCAGTGACAGGTCCTTGAGAAGGGAGGGAGAGCGCCCAGAGATGAGCAAACCCCTTAGCATCCCTGAGTGGCATGCTACCGCTGGGCTGACCCACTCTTCCCGGTTTGCCTGGGGCGGTCCTGGTGTTAGTCCTGGAAGTCCTGAGTCCTGGGCCACCTGTCCATCCCTAGAAAACCAGGACACGTGGTCTCTTTGGATGCCGCTGGCTCCCATCCCTGCCCTGGCTGGCTCTCTTGATTTCTTTTCCCTCTGCCAAGTCCTTCATCTGGCCTCTCCTCCTCCTCTCTTTCTATCTGTCCCCCTCTGCCACTTCTCACCTAGCTCTTTCAAGCCAAGCCGTGAGCCTTCCTGCATCTCCATGCTTAGAGGCCTTTCGGACCATTTCCTGAATCACTGTGGGTTGAGCAGCATTCTGGATCTGGACGGAATTGCAGGTGCTACCTTGTCCCCCTCTCTGGCTCCATTTGGCTCCAGAAGTCAACTGAGCTATGAGAATTTCTGTCACTTAGAGGTAAAACTCCCCTGGTTTGGGAAGCAAGTGTCTTCTTTTGGTTGGTGGGTGGGGGCTGCTCTCCATGCACACGCAGTTCTCAGAGTGGCAGGCCATGCCCGGGAGGTAGGGCAGGAAGGTGGCAGGGCTTGTGGTGGGCATCAAGGCCCACCTGCCTGGGCCGGGCCTCAACCCTGAGCCCCTCTCTCGTGGCCACCTCGGGGCTGGCTCTCAGCAAGGCCTGGGCCTAGCCTGCCCTCTTCCCTGAAGCCTCCTTGCCCACACTCACCTGTTTGTTCTCAGAACTCTTTACTGAAAGTGAAAGCCGCTCAGTCTTGTCCGACTCTTTGCGACCCCATGGACTGTAGTCCCCGGAATTCTCCAGGCCAGAATACTAGAATGGGTAGTCTTTCCCTTCTCCAGGGGGGTCTTCCCAGCCCAGGGATCGAACCTGGGTCTCCCGCATCGCAGGCGGATTCTTTACCAATGGGCCACCAGGGAGAACTCTTACTACGTGGCTAGTGAGTGCTGCCCCATCTTTCTCGTGTGGCAGCCCTTCCTTGAAGGCACACGTCTCATCTTAATCCTCCTTTCCTTTCTCCTCACAGCACCCGACCTTGTGCTGGCCCACAGCTGGCCCTCACTTGGCACGTCATTACTGTTCGTGCGATTTAAGGACGTGTGAGTCAGTGGGTAGGTTCCTTGTGAGCACCTGTACGCAGAGCACATCGGCGGGCGGCGTGGAGGAGGAGAGCTTGACGGAGGCTGGCACCCGAGCCAGGCCCAAGCCGAGGGTGTCGGGTGGAATTCCCACTTTCTGACTTCCTCTTTAACACAGGGATGAGAGAAAGAGGCTTTTTTTTTTTAATTGCCAAGTGAGTTTTTAGTTCCAAAATGCCTCACTTGATGTCTTGGATTCACTTTACATTTTCTGGAACATTCCAATGTAATTTACAGATAATCACAGGATTAAACAATTCTTGAGAGGGCTCTAGAGAGGTAGAGGAATGGGATTGGATCTTAGAGAGTTTTCCTATTTTGATTCATTTCCTTCTGGGGGGAGTTCCGAAGGAGGCACTACTGAGTCTCAGACCCTATAGAAGCCATCCTGTGATTTCTCTTGGCATTGCTGACAGATGGGTGGGAACATGCTGTGGCCCACCATGCGGGAGGTGGGTGCTCGGGGCTGTCACCGTCCCGACTTCCTGCTCTGGTCACTGATAACCCAGCTGCATGCTTCTGCTGTGTGTCTGCCCATGAGCGTACACTAGTGTGTTTGTTTTCAACTATAAATAGCTTTAGGAATGTATAGGAATAATGCATGGTCTTTGTAAAACATTTGGAAGGAAGTTAATTTACTCCTACTCCTTAGAAACAACCACAGTGAACATTTTCCTGGGTATCTTTCTAGATTTTCTTTCTGTGTTCAGACACACATAACGTATTTACAGAGGTGGGATCATTTTGTATAAAACTTAAGGGCCTTTCTTTTGCTGAACACTGTGTTACAGACGTTTTCCCTATGTCAATAAAAATGGATTTGTCTTTCATTCAGCTGATACTTACCAAATGCCTGCCACGTGTCTAGTGCTGTCCTGGCCGCTGAAGGTAAAGCACTGAACAAAAGAGATCAAATTCCTTGTCCTCCTGGAACCTGTGGTCTCCTTGGGGTAACTTAAGGGCCTTTCTTTTGCTGAACACTGTGTTACAGACGTTTTCCCTATGTCAATAAAAATGGATTTGTCTTTCATTCAGCTGATACTTACCAAATGCCTGCCACGTGTCTAGTGCTGTCCTGGCCGCTGAAGGTAAAGCACTGAACAAAAGAGATCAAATTCCTTGTCCTCCTGGAACCTGTGGTCTCCTTGGGGAGACCGGCAATAAATAAAAATGATGTGTAGTAGGTTCAATTCAGTTCAGTTCAGTCGCTCAGTCGTGTCCGACCCTTTGTGACCCCATGAATCGCAGCATGCCAGGCCTCCCTGTCCATCACCAACTCCCGGAGTTCACTCAGACTCACGTCCATTGAGTCCATGATGCCATCCAGCCATCTCATCCTCGGTCGTCCCCTTCTCCTCCTGCCACCAATCCCTCCCAGCATCAGAGTCTTTTCCAATGAGTCAACTCTTCGCATGAGGTGGCCAAAGTACTGGAGTTTCAGCTTTAGCATCATTCCTTCCAAAGAAATCCCAGGGCTGATCTCCTTTAGAATGGACTGGTTAGATCTCCTTGCAGTTCAAGGGACTCTCAAGAGTCTTCTCCAACACCACAGTTCAAAAGCATCAATTCTTCGGCACTCAGCCTTCTTCACAGTCCAACTCTCACATCCATACATGACCACTGGTAAAACCATAGCCTTGACTAGACGGACCTTTGTTGGCAAAGTAATGTCTCTGCTTTTCAAGATGTAGTAGGTTAGAAAGTGGTTAAGTGCTATAGGGAAAAAAAAAATGAGATAAGGAAGGTGAGAGGGAGGGAGGGAGGTCAAGTGCATTTCACAGTTTTGAGCAGGGTGGTCATGAGAGAGGGAAGCCCTGCTGGCAGTGATGTTTAACAAACAATGTGCGCTGCTGAGAGGCTGCACAGGGTCCAGGGCTGGGGCTGGAGGAGACACACCAGCCTTGGGAGCTTGGGACAGGACCCTCTTAGGTCCCCCTGTGGTAGAAAACCCGGGGACTTCCCTGGTGGTCCAGGGGTTAAGACTTCGCCTTCTGATGCAGGGAGATGGGGAAGGGTGAGGGGTTCCATCCCTGACTGGGAGCTAAGATCTCACATGCCTCGCAGCCAAAACACAAAAACATAAAACAGAAATAATAATGTAACAAATTCAATAAGGATACTAAAAATGGTCCACATCAAAAACCAAAAATCATAAAAGGAAAGAAAATCCAGACTAGAGCTTTCAGGCAGGGCCCTATGCTGGTCAGTAACCATAAGAGTGACCACCGTTTCGGCAACATGATAGTTTCCAAAGCAGCTTTTTATCTGTTACTCCTGGCCCTGCTGCTTATTAGCTGCACGGTTTTGAGCAAATAACCCACCCTCTGTGGGCCTTGGTTTCCTTCCTTGTGAAATAATAGGACTCTCATACAGTTCAAGTGAATTCATGCAAATGCATAGAAAACAGTGCTGACCAAAATGTTCAGCTTTTATCATCATCAGCAGCAGCATTATTATTATTATTGCCCTTCAGTTATTAATCACAACCGCCCAGCGAGGACATGGTGCTCAGTTTAGAGATGTGGAAGTTGAGGCTGGAGGAGGTTGGCCTCTAGATCTAGTTAACAAGTTCAGGGCACAAGTGGGTTCTGGGATCTTAGCTCAGTCCTCCAGGTGGGGCAGGTGCTCCTGTTTCAGGCAGATGCCCAAGAGACATGGGCTATGACCTTCCTGATTGCTCCACGGTCTCCTCAGAAGAGAAGTGGATCTCAGAGGTGACCAAGGACAGTAGGGAGGGGGGGCATGGTTGGTCAAGGCGGAAAGAAGCGAAGGTATGGACTTCTCCAGGGAAGAATGGAGACTCAGCAGCTCTGCTCGGCATCCCACTGTGGTCCACGTGACATCAGTGCATCTTCTCCCTCCCCTCCCATCGCCACAGACACCAGCTTGTAACCATCCCTCTAAGGACTTAGAGAGGGACACTATAATCAGTGGCTTTTTTAGGCTACATTTCTGACTTTGAGAACTGTCCCTGTTCTTGTGTCTGCAGGAACTTGCTGACAAGCAGTACCATCACAAACACAACCACACCTCATACCCATGATGACTGGCCTCTGTCCCAAGGGTCTCCTGGCTCCCCTGGTCCCGACAGGCCCTCATGTGTGTAGACCATTGTACATTTAGGACAGTATGCTTGCAACGACCTGTGGGTCTGAACGGAGCTG
>SJYX01023763.1:149578-251492 GCA_006410675.1 Oreotragus oreotragus
TCTAGTTAACAAGTTCAGGGCACAAGTGGGTTCTGGGATCTTAGCTCAGTCCTCCAGGTGGGGCAGGTGCTCCTGTTTCAGGCAGATGCCCAAGAGACATGGGCTATGACCTTCCTGATTGCTCCACGGTCTCCTCAGAAGAGAAGTGGATCTCAGAGGTGACCAAGGACAGTAGGGAGGGGGGGCATGGTTGGTCAAGGCGGAAAGAAGCGAAGGTATGGACTTCTCCAGGGAAGAATGGAGACTCAGCAGCTCTGCTCGGCATCCCACTGTGGTCCACGTGACATCAGTGCATCTTCTCCCTCCCCTCCCATCGCCACAGACACCAGCTTGTAACCATCCCTCTAAGGACTTAGAGAGGGACACTATAATCAGTGGCTTTTTTAGGCTACATTTCTGACTTTGAGAACTGTCCCTGTTCTTGTGTCTGCAGGAACTTGCTGACAAGCAGTACCATCACAAACACAACCACACCTCATACCCATGATGACTGGCCTCTGTCCCAAGGGTCTCCTGGCTCCCCTGGTCCCGACAGGCCCTCATGTGTGTAGACCATTGTACATTTAGGACAGTACGCTTGCAACGACCTGTGGGTCTGAACGGAGCTGAATTGGCGGGGGGCTAGTGTCTAGGGACACTTCTCTGGGGTCAACACCCCTACCCACGAGGACACCTAGAGTTAACACAGCACCGGGTTTACCTCGTGTCTGGTTCTCTGAAATGGAGTGTGAGTGTGTGTTACCACCTTGTGTGTCACCATGGAAACCATAATATAAATGGTGGCTGTATGTAGTTAAAATAGCACTGTTAGTTTTGTGCTGCAAGTACGTTGTGCGTTCAGAAGGCTTTCGTGGGCTAGCCTGGGAGTCTAACCATCATTTAAAATATGGTTTCTGTGGCTACGTTCTGTCAAGATTCTGAACAATTACTTTTAAGCAAGCCTTTAGAGCAAGTTGTTTGTAACAAGGAAATTGGCAGCCAGTAATTTATATGATATTTCTTAACCGTCTCATGGGACTTCTCGATCCCGGGACTCCAGATGAAGCATAAGCTCCGGGGAAGTCCTGTGGCAGATGAGTGGAGCTGTGGCTTAACAGTAGCATCTTTAGAAATGACACTGGGATGTTGGTATGAGTCAGTGCCTGATGGAACTGCCAGATGCTGGTGGAGAATCCACCAGGAGCAGGGTAACTGGTGTGGGGGACATACCCGGGTACCGCACCTCAAGAGAGGCTTAGATGGCATGTTGTAAAACTGGGACAACACCCCAACTTTAAACCAAGTCATATGAGTAACATATGCAGAAATTGGGCCTAGAAAAGAGACAACTTGGGAGGAATTTAATAACTGAGTGTCATTATTTGAAGCACCATGATATAGTGCCCCAAAAGAGACTGATAAGAGAGACGTTTCGGTAATCTAAGGAAGGAGTTTGACAGCCAAAACTGTTGGTGATAGGACGAGTTGCTTTAAGTGATAGTTCACCATCTTTAGATGTATGTAAGGAGAGCCTGGCTGGTCACTTGTGGAGAATACTGTAGAGGGATTTAAGCCCTGAATGAGTGATTAGACTAGACTTCGAAAGTCTTTGCTAGCCTAGAGCTTCTATGATTCTAGGACACAGATAGAAAATTAATTTTCTGACCCTCTGATTCAGTGTGTTTAATAGTGGCTGCCTAGAGCAAAGATGAGAACGCTTTGGACCTGGCTCAGTCTGAGCTAAGCAAGTAGGAGCTCCTCAGTAGATTAGTAATGTTTGCTATGGCAGGAGGCTATGTTACAGGATACCCAGCCTAGCCATCGCTTTTCCAATGGTGCTGGTAATCTGGGACTCAGGTCAAGCATAAGCAGGGTGACCAACCATCCTGGTTTGCTTGGGATCAAGGCGGCCCTCCCTAACGGGACTTTGACTCCAAGACAGTCCCAGGAAAACCAGGATGAACTGGTCACCCCAAGTAGGACAGATGGCCACCAGTGGCTGTGTGTATTGGGTTCCGTTTCTGCTGATGGAGAAGAGACAGGAACATCTTCATCTTCTCAGAGTGTGAGTGTAGGGCTCTGCCCTCTGCAGGAGCCCCGTAGACATAAGCAGCATAAATGAGTTGGATGCAGTCCCTGGGAAATGGTTGCACTATCCTTGCAATTAATTAATTTGTTCAATTAATTAAAATAGCTTCACTAATTATATGTACAGGAGATTGCACATTTCATTAGGATGAGCAGATGGCTCCGCTAATAATTACCAAAGCCTGGGGTTGCAGGAAGGAGGGGTGTTGGCATATGAATTGATATTGAACACTTCAATGGCCTTCTTCCTACAACTAAAGTTGAAGCTCCTGTCCCCAAGATAGACTGAGGAACAGATTTTTAATTTTCTTCTGGGGGTGCCAGCAGGTTGTGCTAACTTGCTGTTTGCGGCTGATGATCATTTTCTTCATCAAACACCTGGCCAGGTCAAGATGTGGCAGGGGTGTGGGCTCCATGGCTTTGGAAGAAGGAGCCAAGTCAGGGTTAGACCTGGGACCTCTGCACAATTCAGAAAGCTGGTTAACCTGCTGAATTGTGATGATAAGCCACATCTCCCGGAAAAATAACAGGTGTCTCATCTCCAAAGGGAACGTGCTTTCTTCTGCTGTGTTGTCCAGACCTTGCCCCGTCCTCACCCCTGGGGCCTTGGAATCTAAACAGACCCACAGACATGCCAGAGAATGAAAACCCTGACTGTCTACACACACAGACCAGGCAGGTTCTGTACTAACGTGATTCTGCATCACATAGGTGAGTTTCTGGAGTGTTCTCACTTTGGTGATGAGGATGACAATTATCAGTTTCTGGGCCAGAAACTTCCTGCACTCGCTGTAATTCTCAAAACAGCCCTGCACGGCAAGTGTTAACTTACAGATGAGAAAATGAGGCTTAGAGAAGGTACCTGGGGTTGCCCAAAGCTGTGTTAATACCCAGAGCTCTGTATCTATAAAGCATCTTGTTCTTCCCACCCTCTTGCTCTGCTGGTAAATGATTTGAGGTCATAAAAGTCCCATATCCAAATCCGGAAGGATGTGAGGGGAAGCCACTGGGCTGGGTTCACTCCTGCCCACAAGCAGGGCACTGCTTAGGAGCCGGTCAGGGCCCTCAGCACCTCAGAACCCACAGGGGCCTCGGGGTAACTGGTTCTGAATGATTTCCCAGCACCCATACCTAAGTGCTCAGTGCATAAAAGCAGTCAGCTGGCCATGTTATGAAGGAATGAGGTACTGGTCAGAGAATGTTCCAGAAAGAAATCTATCATTTCAGGAGATTCTTCAGAATGTTCGTTTAATGTGATCTGATAAGAGAGTTTTCTTTTTTGCTCATTTTCGTGGTTGGGGAAAGGTGACCCATCTGAAGTTTATATGCAATATGTGAAGAAGAAACAAAGTTGGGGGTGGGGGGAATACCACTTATAAAAGAACAAATAGATCGGTCTGGGCGCTGATGAATAGAGGTTGAACATGACGGCAAGTTTCCTGCTTGGGCAAATCGAGCATTGTCATTGGGGAACACGCTCCATCTTGTGTGATGGTCCCAGTGAACCTCCATCCCTCTCTGGTCTGCCAGCCTGCCCCCTAAGGTCCTCTTGAAGTACGTGTCCGTCCCTTGACGTTTTCACTCCACACTCCTTCCGAGATGGAGCAGGAATGGGGTGGTGTGTCTGAGTCACAAAAAATAGTGAATCATTCTTGAGATGAAGGAGCCCTGAAAATGTGACTCATTTCTGTAGCATGTACAGGTAAGAAATGGCTGTTTGGTTGTGACTGGCAACTGCCATATAATTTCTAATTTTGACTTGGTTGCTGTTGTTTTTGGGGATGGGATCAGACNGAGCAGGAATGGGGTGGTGTGTCTGAGTCACAAAAAATTGTGAATCATTCTTGAGATGAAGGAGCCCTGAAAATGTGACTCATTTCTGTAGCATGTACAGGTAAGAAATGGCTGTTTGGTTGTGACTGGCAACTGCCATATAATTTCTAATTTTGACTTGGTTGCTGTTGTTTTTGGGGATGGGATCAGACCTGGCCCTGGGGTGGGTGCCGTGTGGAAGGACACAGTGCCATTTGGACTCGGTTCCTGCCTTTCAGCACTTCATCACCTAAAGGAGACCAAGGCATGTCCATAGTTGCAGGAAACATGTCGGTCTGAACATATATTAAGTGGTTAAACTGAAAGATGGAAATCTTAAGCTTAATCAAGATTAAAATATATTTTTCCTAATCACAGATCCAATTAAGTGTCAGAGGCTGCAGGGCCCAGCTAGGTAGCTTACATCAGTCTGCGCTAGAAAGAGCCCTGAGCTAGTTCATAAACTGTGTTTCTGTGTACACATCTGTTCACAAGAGTAGTTCCTTATTCAAGCTTTCTCTCTTGGTTGTTTTGTCAGCCTGGATGGGCTGGCCGAGTCTGCATACCTGCTATGAAATTTGAGATTTGCTCAATTTAAATGCATTTGAAAAATATCCTTACCTACTTTTATTAGCTCATAACTGTAATCCAAGAAGTAAAAAAACACAATAATGGAATTTGCTCATTGTTCTTACAGCTTTGGGTAAAATTTGTAGCTAGGCTTTTTTCCAGGGATCAGAGGGGTTGCTACATGAGGACCAAAGACAGGGTATTTGGATTTGAACTTTCAAAAATAGGGGTTGGGGACTTGCCTGGTGGTCCAGTGGTTAAGGATCCACCTTCCAGTGCAGGGGATGCAGGTTCGATCCCTGGTCTGGGAGCTTAGATCCACACGCCTTGGGGCAAATAAACCTGTGTGCCACAACTAGTGAACCTTCAAGCCATGAGAAAGTTCTTGCATGTGGCAACAAAAACCTGATGCAGCCAAAAATAAATAAATAATCCAAAAAAAAAGAAGATGGGAGTTGGGCATCTGAGCCTACTGTTATATTATGAGCTGTGAAAGGAGGATGTGAATAGGAAAAGAAGAAGGGAAATTGGAGCAGTCTGGGGGCTGGTGCAGGAGCTAGATGGAAATAGTAAGTGAGCAAAGAGGCAAAGCAAGTCAGGTGAGAGGAGGTGGGGATAGGAAACGACCACAGGCATGCTTTTGGCTGTAAGCAGGAAAAAAGCAAATGGATAGTGGCCTGAGTGACATCTCATAAAACAAGAATCTGAGGTGAATACAGTGGTGCCTGGTGTTGATCTGGCAGTTCAACAGTGACCTCAAGGATAGGAGTTTTTTCAGTTTCTCTGCTTTGCCCTCTGTACTGTTTCGGCTTCTTAGTCTTGTCACTTCCAGGAGTGTGATGTGGTCGCCCTGAGCTGCAAGGGAGGCTGGTGAGGGGATGAGTAAGCTTTTCCAGCCTTGATAGCGGAAGTGGACAAGAAGGGTGAGGAATGGTTGGAGGGTTATCCAGCCAGTCATTGGGCATAGACTAGCGGTGAAAAAAGAAAAAAATAAAAACAAATATTTGCTGAATCACCACTACAAAAAACCCAGATGCTCCTATGTAGTTTCCTGTATGTGAATGGAGTTTGGGTACCTGCGTGTTATGGTATGGAAGGACATCTTTTAGGTCCCATTCCAGCCCGTGGCTGATCAGCACCAAAGTCAGTGTGCAGGCGGGATTCAGGGAAAGACAGCTGAGAGCCGGCTAGGCAGGAAGGGTGTACAGGAAGAGGGGAGGCAAAGTAGCATCATTGTGGATCCACCTTTGCTCTCATTTCCAGCCCGTGATTCTCAGAAGCAAGACAGCTGGTTTTCAAAACGTAATAGTAGAGCTTGTTAATTTCTTTGTAAACTCCATTTTAATGAACAGATGCATTTAATTTAGAACACTGAGCTTCTGATAGTAGCTCAGAGGTTGATACCCCTTTAGCGCCATTTTGAATTCCGTGCCTCTGTGTTTGCACGTGGACATACCCTCTATTCACACCCCTGTGGCCCAGAACAGTTTTTCTTCTCATGGCCTCACAGAATCCCAGCCTTGTCAGAACACTGGTTCCCCTGACCCCTAGCTTCTTGCCTTTCCTATGTCTGTGCTCTATGGTGACTCTCCTTTCCCCACGAGGCTCAGTAGAGGTGGCTCTTAGTAGATGCTTAGTAGATCCACGGCTCTTGCTGCTTTGAGTCATTTGGATATCATTTAGGGCCCCGCCACTCACTCACAACAGTAAGTCAGATGCCTTTGATCCAAAAAACGGAAACCAGCTGATTTAAATGCAGTTCCTTGTTCTCCCTCTAATACTATAAGAGCAGGGTCTCTCAAACTTTCACGTGCATGTAAATCACGTGAGAATCTTATTAAAAGGCAGATTCTGATTCAGGAGGTCCACGGTGAAACCTGAGACTGTACTTTTTAGCTTCGAGGTGATGGTGATGCCTCTGGTTAAGGAAGTAGGATCTCAGCCCTTAACCAGATTTCAGGTGCTCGGCAGCCATGCGTGGCTAGAGCTACCACATTGGACAGCACAAACATAAGATGTTTCCACTATAGCAGAGAATTCTACTGAACAATGCTGGGCCTAGAGTCGAGCCAAGAAGAGAAACCTTTATTAAGTGAAAGTCTCAGTCGCTCCATTGTGTCTGACTCTTCTCTGTCCATGGAATTTTCCAGGCAAGAGTACTGGAGTGGGTAGCCATTCCCTTCTCCAGGGGATCGTCCCAACTCAGGGATCGAACGAGGGTCTCCTGCATTGAGGCAGATTCTTTACTGTCCAACCAAATAATGTAGAGCCATGGACAGTGAGAAGAGGCTAAATAGAGGGAGCCTTGTCAGTGAATAACCTAGTGGGGAGGGACCAGAGTTTCCTTGAGGAAGTGATGGTTGAGTTGGAGTTGGATCAGGTAGTAACCGGGCTGGTGGGGAAGTTGGGGAAGAGTGGAGAAAACAGAATTACAGAGTTAAAGCATGTGAAAGTGCCTGGAGATCTTACTCGCTGGCATTCGATGAAGGGTGTTCCCCATGCATGCTCTTGTTGACTGTGTAATCCAGAATTGTGTGGAAGCATGGACTCTTGCTATCCCTAGTGCACACTGGCTCTGAATCCACATTTCCTGTGTTCAAATCTGCTCGTTTAAACTCCTAGTGTCTCAGTTTCCTCATCTGTAAAATGGGCAAAATAATACATACTCAATAGAGCTGTGGTTGAACATTGAGTCAGTATCTGTAAAGCACCTAGGAGTGCTGGTCCACTGTGAGTGCTGTTGCGTTGTTAGCTGTTATTACCGTTCTTGCCCTTGCCCATGACTTGTTAGCAGGGGGCTGCCCTGCCTCGAGCTCCTGCTGTGATCAAGGAGTCCCTACCTGGTGCTGGCCCCCAAGTACTTGGGGGCAGAGCTTCTGGGCTCCGAGTTCTCACTGCCAGGTGAACCAGGAGTTCTGGATCCTGGTACCCCTCTCCCCACCCTGCCCAACCCTGTCCCCTCTAATTCTGTATCTGTATTTAGTTTTGGCTGTGCTGGTCTCCGTTGCTACACAGGCTTTTCTCTAGTTGTGGCGAGCAGAGGCTACTCTCAGGCTCTTCACTGTGATGACCTCTCCTGTTTCAGAGCATGGGTTCCAGGGTACTTGGGCTTCAGTCGCCGTGGTGCTTGGGTTTAAGTTGCTCCGAGGCATATGGGATTCTCTCGGATTAGGGATCAAATCCGTGTCTCCCGCATTGGCAGGCGGATTCTTTACCACTGAGCCACCAGGGAAGTCCCTGTCCTCTGTGCTTTTAATCCTCCCAGCTGACCCCATCTGTGCTTAATCTGGCTGTACAGAAGTCACAGCGGTTATATTCATTTCCATGGCTTGTGAGCCATGGAGCCTAAAAATAATCCAGCAGGTCCTACACTCAAGTGTCAGATTCACATCATTTTGAGTGTTAAGACTCCAGAGGTGGAAGCATCTCGCCAACTTTCATCAGATTGGAACCCCAGTGCCCCTTCCTGCCCCTGACGATGTGTCCCGCAGGTTCCCACATGGCCTCTTGATGTCATGCAGCTGTCATGGCCAGGTGGATCCCTCACAGCTTGGAAATACCAGAGGGATCTCCCCTTTACCTTTCCACTTCCGGTGCCCCTGGGCCTGTAGTGTGTGGTGGCCTTACCTGGGTGGGGTCTCAAGCCTTAATCCCTTTCCCCATGAGGGAGTTGAGGTCATCAGCAGAGTCATGACCTTCCCCACTGGCCCATCTCAGGTCTGTCCTGCTGCCAGTGCAGAGCCAGCGATTCTCAGCACAGAGAACGACCACTCTACACGATCAGGCCTAGATAAAGGACTTGCTGCCCAGGATTCATTCACAGAGAGATTTTTTTCTTTTCTAGCCAGAACTAGACATCACCATGACTTGGCCCATCCAAGCAATTCTTCTTGTAATGAGATTTGATGCATGAGATGGGCCTGTATAATAGCATTAGATAATATAATTGTTGAGAATATTAGAGTCGGGACTTGAGTAGCTTTAAAATTTGAAAGGAGGTAGTAATGGTGGAAGTTGCTGAGATCACTGTTCTGGAAGGAATGAGTGGGTCCAGTGGTTGCTGCCGACAGGTCTCCTGGGCTCTCTGAGGCTTGCCGTAACCCCTCACGACTCAACCACCTTGAAATCGTTGGGTTCCACTCACCTTTCCGAAGTTTTCTTTGTTTTACTTTTAGATTTCCACATTTATGCCCTTGGGGCTCCTTCTGTGTGTCACACACCTGTTCATATGCATGCATGTATATGTGCCTCTCTGAGTGGCCCCAACTGAAAGCCCATCTAGGACTGCCAACCTAAAAGAAAAAATGAATTTGCTGTATCCCTGAAATTTTCCATTTCCTTGTGGCCGGGAGGTGGTCGGATCTGGCCGTTGGGATTCGTCACCGCCCTTGGCCTCCGTTCTCTGCATCCGTTGGTGGATGTCTGTGGGGCAATTTCCTCTTCACGTTAAGTAAGCAACTGGAGGGGCCCATGTGGCCCTTGGAGACTCCTGTATTTTCCTCGCATGGAGGCTGAAGTCGGTAGCAGGGGGCCGCCTTTGGATCTTGTGGGTTTTTTCCTCCCCTTGTGCCAATTGGATTGAGGTGTCCTTTTACTTAACGATGTTAAGAACCCTGCATCTTTGCTCAGGGACCCAGGCCTGCTCTCTGGCGGGAAGAATTTTTTCTCAGGGTGGAGGGCTGCTGCTGGCTCTCACGCAGCTGCTGCAGGTCCCCATCCAGCCAGGTGAGCAGCAGTAGAGGAGGCCGGTACCTGATAGAACCGCGTTCCAAGAACTTGAAAACATCCCCTCCAGCGCCCCATTCACAGCTCATGAGGAGGATGGTAACTTATATATGTCCTTAAACACTGACAGCAGTCATGAGCACCCCCAAAATATTGCCTGAACCTAGCTCCCCAGTTTACGGGGACCCCAAGGATGATAAAAGCAGAACATGAAATAAGCTTGTGAAAATTAAGATACATCTTCCTTTACTGACGGTTTGAATCAGGACCTGTCTGAGTTAACACCAGCCAATGGTAGGACTACTCGTTATAAAGGAACAAGCCCCGAGGTGATGAGTGAATGCTTCTGTGCTGGGCTGTGAGAGATCGGTTCATTCCGGTGCTCCTTCACCTGACTTTTATATGAACCTCCAACCCCATTTCTTACTAGGATCTCCTTGGGGGCAAGGACCGATTTGTTTGCTTCCCAGTATTCCCTGGAACATCAGGGGTGCTTTCTTTCTTTCTCTCTCTATATATATATTTGTAAGGTCTATTTTTTGTTTTTAGAATTGCATCCTCTTTTAATTGGGGCTTCCCTGGTGGTTCAGATGGTAAAGAATCTGCCTGCAATGCAGGAGACCTGGGTTCGATCCCTGGGTCGGGAAGATCCCCTGGAGGAGGAAATGGCAACCCACTCCAGTATTCTTGCCTGGAGAATTCCATGGACAGAGGAGCCTGGCGGGCTACAGTTCATGGGGTTGCAAAGAGTCGGACGCAACTGAGTGACTAACACACACACACACACACACACACACACACACTCTTTTAATTAATTAATTTATTTGTCATTGGCTGTACCGCATGGTATGTAGGATAACTGAACCCATGCCCCCTGCATTGGGAGCACAGAGACTTAGCCACTGACCGCCAGAGAAGTCACTGTAGGTATATGTATTTTTAATTCATTTATTTTTAACTGAAGGATAATTGCTTTACAATATTGTGTTGGTTATCTATTTTTAACTGGAAACACAACAGATCCATAAAAGCAGACCCGTTTCCTGTCCTGTGCTCTCAGCATGGCACAAAGATGTAGGGTCACTGAGCCAGGGGCTCCGTGGAAGACCCTCTTCTTATCCCACTGCAACCATTTTCCCTTCCTGACCTGGATCTTAAAGGCCAGAACACAGCCTTCTGGAATTCTTAGAAAGTAGACACTGCAGCAAGAAAATAAGTGTTGTCTGTCTTAGAAAAGCCAGTGGAAGAGGCTTCCTCAGACAGGCCCCGAGTACAGTGAGAGCCGTGTGAGCACATTTACAGGGGTCACACTCGTGGCAATGGAGAGGGAGACCTAGAAAAGGAACAAGAGCTGTCTGCTTGCCCTTAGCCAGGACCATCCCGCCCGTCGGGGAGTTGGGACGGTCCCCTGCCTGCAAGGCCGAAGAGGGATGCTCCTGCTCGACACCCCCTCCCTCATGCGGTCTCGCTCACTTTCAGTATCATCTGTAGCCCGAGGAGCTAAGGGGGCCTTGACAGGCCGAGAGAGTCCAGTCCTGGATCGTCTGTTTTCTGAGCTGTTGTTCTCTCTGTGTGGAGATCTGAGGAAAATTCGGAGTGGACTGAGCTTCCCTGGGCTCAGCCCCCATACCGCATCCCACCCACGCTTCACTGGGCCTCTTCTTCGTAAAGAGGACACACCTGGTTTAGACCATCTCTTGTCTGTTCAGGAAGAGAGTGGTCAGCGACACATGTTCCTTCTTTGGGAACAAATTCTCCATTCCTAACGCTGTGGCAGTGCTGAGGGGAAGGGGCAGGCAGAGGTCAGAAGGGACTGTCCATGTGGTTGCCTCTTTCCCCTTCTTTTCAATGTTTTAGGTTTACACAATTAAAGCAATTCCTTTACTATCATTTTAGTGGAGACTTAGAAGGAAAAGGAGATCAACACGTGTTTCTCATCTACAATTTTTTAAAAACCAGAAGACCGGTGGCATAATTTGGAATCACTTCCTAGAATTCCACTGTGTCTGTATCATCTATTTATCCAGTCTTAGCATTTTATACATTTTATATTTTCCCCCCCTTCGCTTGTCCATTAAAAATGACATATAAGCATCTTTATAGCTAAACCTTTAGTCATATTATGATGACCTCCTAAGAGTGCATTTCTGTTAAGTAGATTTTCTGGGTCAGAGGATGTGTAAAACTTAAAGGTGTTTTTGCTTCGTATTGCTCAATTTCTCTTCATAAATATGGCGCTGATTTGCATCTCCACTAGCCATACGAGAATGTGCTCCACCCTCTTGTTGATGCTGGGTGTCTTTCAGCATGTTTAGTTGGGTATATAATGTGAACATCCTGTGGGATAGATCCCTGACTCAAACGCTTGCACATCAAAGTTTGGATGGATATTACTCAACTTACCATCAGCGTATGAACATGCCTGTTTCCTCTGCATTCTTGCCAACACTGCAGCAGGATATGAAAATCTTTTCCAGTTTAGTAGGTTGATTTTATTGATTTCTCCAGAGTTTTGACAGTTCTTCATACATTGTGCCATTTGTATTTTTCTTTCATGGATTGCCTGGAACCCATTTTTTTTCCTTGAGTGTTCATCATTTTCTTGATTTTTAAGCTCTCTTTGTATATTAAGGAAACTCGTATGCATATAACGAATCGTTTTTTAAACTTTGTTGGCATTTCATTTTGTTTGCCCTTTTTGTGTGTTTGTATATCTAGCTGATAAGCTTTTGGCTGGGCGGGTGCTGTGTTGGGTCTTGGCTGCTGCACCCTAGCTTTCTCTGGCTGTGGGGAGCAGGGGTTACTCTCCAGCTGCGGCGCACAGGCTTCCCATTGCAGTGGCTTCTCTTGTTGCAGAGCCGGGGCTCTAGAGCGTGGGCTTGGTAGTTGCAGCACTCAGGCTTGGTTGCCCCATGGCATGTGGAGTCTTTAACTCGTGTCCCCTGCATTGGCAGTCAGATTCTTAACCACTGGGCCACCAGGGAAGTCCCAGCTAATGTTTTAAACAGTAACGTTTACCAGCCTTTTGTCTTTGTGGTGTGCTTCCAGAATTACCTGAACTTTGGGTACCCTTCTAGGGTATCCTTTGTGTCTTTATTTGCCTGGGTGATGGGCTGCTGCCTCAGTTCCAGGCATGGTCTCCAGCTGGGAACTTGCAGAGGAAGCAGGCAAGTCAGTACAGTAAGCACAGATTAGGGCAAGGTGACCATGCACAGTTCGCCAGGGGCTGCTCACCCACAGTGGGGGGTTCGAAGTTGGTGCTGGTGAAGAGGCAGCCCCACCTGAGACCCAGAGTTACCAACGTGGAATGCAGCTGGCTGTTGGGGTGATCCGGAGCCAGAGGGTGGATATCATGAGGGGTATGAACGTGACATGGACAGGCATGGCTGCTGATCTCTGCCACTGTCAGCTGGCCTCAGGGCGGCAGTGTTGCCCACTAGGGCCAGTGAATAAGAAGAGGGGCTCTTCCTCTCCATATCCTTTACCATTGAGCCTCAGATGTCAGAACAAGACAAGTGGGAGCAGGATTTTAAAGGACCTGCATGATTTGGTTCAACTCAGGCTTCCTGTGATAATAGCGTGAGTGTTAGTTGCTAATCGTGTCCGACCCTTAGTGACCCCATGGACTGTAACCCACCAGGCTCCTCTGCCCATGGAACTCTCCAGGCAAGAATACTGGAGTGGGTAGTCTTTCCATTCCCTTCTCCAGGGGATCTTCCCAACGCAGGGACTGAACCTGGGTCTCCTGCATTGCAGGCAGATTCAGTACCATTGGAGCCCCCAGGGAATAATAGCACAGAGCAGCCTCAAATGACGCAGGACAGGGTCGCCTCCGTGGCTTTGCTTGCAGTTTGTGTTTCTCTGCGGTGCTTACTGTACTGACTTGCCTGCTTCCTCTGCAAGTTCCCAGATTTGCTCTTGGTGAGACTTGCTTGGGGAGCGGGGCCACGGGGGTGGATGCTGGGAAGCTGCATTCAGAGCTTCAGCTGGGGACTTCCAGGATGGGGAAGGGCGGGGGTACTTGGAGCCTCCGTTCCCCCTCAGCCATTGGTTCAACAGCTAGAAATTAGATATGTTTCAGAAATGTGTGAACAGTGTTGAAGAGAGTTTTCTTAAACTTTTCAGCAAAGTGAGATCTTCAGACCTATTTGAGATACTGTGATCAAACCTTCAGAGTGGCCTTTAGGAGTGTCTACCGTGGGCTGTCTGTTCAGATGGGTAATTCGACATTTTCTCCTGAAAGTTAAGGATGTTCATTAGAATGTAAAAACCAACCTGGATTGTGATCGGCACAAAAATGCCACTTCCTTCTGCTCCTAATCTACTCGCGTCGCCCCGCCTTTGTCCTGCCCTCCCCCAGGTCCCCTAATCCTGACTCTTCATTTAAGTCTTTCTCCAGTGTCGCCCCTTCATTGTGCTGTTCTCTCTCATATCGCCTCATTCTCTTTTCTTCATAGCAGACACAATATCAACAATAATAATGATAGCTATTATTAAAGAGTACCAACCATGTGCCAGGAAGTGGTATAAAAAACTTTTACTTGTGTGAATACATTTGATCCTCCCATTAACCATATGAGAATACTATTATTCTTGTTTTACAGATAAAGAAATCGAGCCCAGACAGAGGTTCATGTAATAGTTTGGCATTGGGAGTCTTTTGTTCAGTAAACATTTATTAAACAGTTACTGTGGACCAGGTCCAGGCTCTGTGCTAGGATCAGGGGATCCAAAAATAAGGTCACTGTCCTTGCATTCAAGTCATCAGGAGACCAGTGTTCTCTACCAGTCTGGGCCGGTGACTCCTCTCTGAGAGCCTGGAGCAAGTTGCTTACACAGATATATGTGCTTTAATTTTCCCACCTGTAAAATAGAAATAAAGGGGCCTTCCTTGGTAGTCCAGTGGATGAAAATCCACCTGCCAGGGCAGGGGACTCGAGTTTGATCTCTGGTCATGCCTCGGGGCTCCTGCGTCGCAACTGCGCTCTAGAGCCCACGAGCCGTACAACTGAAGCCCACACACCTAGAGCCTGTTCTCCAGGAGAAAAGCCACTGCAGTGGCCACTGCACCACAACGAAGTGTAGCCCCTCCTCGCTGCAGCTGGAGGAAGTCCAAGAGCAGCAACGAAGACCCAGTGCCACCAAAAATAAAATTAATGACTTTGTAAAGTAGAGATAAAGGCACCTGCCCCAGCTGCTCCTCTGGGTTCTTGGAGGATTTGTTGGTGAAATCACTTTGGGGTGCTATCACTCCAGTATCACTTTGGGGTGTGCACAGGTACAGATGCAGGGAGTCGTTGGCCACCCCTCACTCTGAGACTAGGAGATGGCAGACATAGTCTGCTTTCCTGCCTGCTGGAGGGAAAGGCAGAGGACACTCATCTCTGTCCTGGGCTTCCCAGGTGGCGCCAGTGGTAAGGAACCTGCCTGCCAGTGCAGGAGATGTAAGAGATGCGGGTTCAGTCCCTGAGTTGGGAGCATCACCTAGAGGAGAGCATGGATAGAGGAGCCTGGCGAGCTACAAGTCCCTACACAGGGTTGAAAAGAGTCAGACGGGACTGAAGCATCTTGATGTGTGTGTGCACACACACACATGTGCACACGCGTACACATGCACACACGCGTACACATGCACACACATGCACACATGCGTGCGCACACACATGTCTGTCCTGCTGGTCCTAAGCCCTTATCAGATTTCACCCCCTTCCCTTTCTTGTAGTCATTTTATGGTATCAAGCAACTCTTAAATGTCTTAAAATAGTTGGATAGCTAAAATCTCAACATCAATTTTTGATCCACTGATATGAGATGCTGTACTTTTATAACTGGTCAGTAGGATTATGATACTTAGGGCAGCCCTCCCATCTAACTGGAAGTGGTGCTTTATTGTCCAAGGACCCCAAAATCCCTTACCTACTGACGGTACTTTTGGAAGGAAGTTCTTCTTAGTCATCATCAGGCTACTAGCCTGGCTGTTTAATCCCAACAGCTGGTGTTATTCTGGAACCTAAGGCAAGAGCAGTGTTTTGCTTTCTGTGGTTTTTGACAAGGCCATGAGTTAGAAATAAGCTTGTGGTAATAGATGGGATGTTGGTGTGATGGGGAAACAGCCCTATGAAGAGGGATTCTTGCTCCTTATCATCCTCTTGAGATGGACTTTGAAGAATGGAGTGACCAAACCTTTCAAGTAAAGCAGGCCAACATGTCTGACCCCTTCCTCCAAAACAGTATGTGAGAGGGTGCTTTGGTCGCTGGCTCTTGCCCTGGGCCCCACCCGCCTTTCTGTCATCCTGGTTTGTTTCCTGTGTCTAATTTGTTGCATGATCTGTTATTAACCAAACATGCCCTTGCAAGCTGGGGAATATTTGCAGAGTGATAAAGCAATAATGTTATAATATTCTACTTTCCTAAAGAGGCATCAAGCCCAGCACATTTTGGGAAGCATCCAGGCACCAGAGCCCATTGATTCTGTTCTTTCATTCCTTTGTACTGTTGGCATCCTACTGTAGACGCCTGTCACCCCATCCGTCCATCCATCCATCCGTCCATCCCTCCTTCCATCCATCCATCCATCCGTCCGTCCATCCGTCCGTCCATCCATCCATCCATCCATCCATCCATCTATCCATGCATGCTGTGCTGTGCTTAGTTGCTTAGTTGTGTCTGACTCTTTGTGACCCTGTGGACTGTAGCCTGCCAGGCTCCTCTGTTCGTGGGGATTCTCCAGGCAAGAATACTGGAGTAGGTTACCATGACCTCCTCCAGGGGATCTTCCTAACCCAGGGATTGAACTCAGATCTCTCGTGTTGCAGGAGGATTCTTTACAGTCTGAACCACCAGGGAAGCCCATACATACATACATACAGTCACCTATCTATCCAGTGGGCCAGTGGAGTACTTATTTTTGAGCACTTAACTATGAATCAGACCCAGAGTAAAGACATGAAGATACAGGGATGAGTAGGTCACCACCTTTGCATTCAAGGGATTCATACAGTAATAATAGGAAACCTGAGTTCAATGAAGTGTTCCATGCTTAGCTGGGGGCTTAATATTCCCACTACCAAGAAAAGGCAGAGTTTGGTAAAGAAATTTTTTACAAAAGAGATGACTGTCGAGTCTTAAAAGACAAGCTATGTGCTTACTTATACCACTCAGTCCCTCCCGACATCTCATCCTTCCACAGATACTAACACCTACTAGGAGCAAGTCCCTTCCTTCTGTGTACCCCCACCTCTTGCTTTGACATTGGTTCATTTCCCACCCATGTCATTACCGTACTGCTTCAGGCACATCACCTGTTCTGAAATTTGGGGCCACGTCCTGTTCCAAAGGTAAAGTTCCAGCTCCTGAGGGTGGCCTTTGGGTCCCTCCACTGTGCTGTCTGGGTTTCCCTCGTGGCTCAGATGGTAAAGGATCTGCCTGCATTGTGGGAGACCTGGGTTTGATACCTGGAAGGGGAAGATCCCCTGGAAAAGGGAATGGCAACCCACTCCAGTATTCTTGCCCGAAAAACTCCCAGGAGGAGCCTGGTGGTCTATAGTCCATGGGGTCACAGTTAGACAGGACAGAGTGACTAACACTTTCACTTTCATTTTTCATCATATTACTGAGAGTCAGCCTTGTAGGCTTAGTTGTCTGGTCCGGTTATCAATTTGTGAATTAATCTGTTTCATTTTCTTACAGAGGGTTTTGGGGGTTTGGAGCAGTGGGTGCACATTGAAAAGAGTCTATAATAAAAATGAAAAGTCTCCTGGCCTCTTTCCTTCTTAACCTGTACCTCTCTCATGGGCAACTTCTTTTAACTCTTTCATTTATTTTTTTTCTGACATTCACCTCCATGTTTAAAAATAATGTGCTTTTGTTTTACTCCTATTTTAGAAATTATCTGCTTACTTCCTGTTATGATGACGACTCCAGTCACTTATACCACGCTTCTACCTCCCCTCCCCACATCCTCACAGCATAGCTGCGTCGTTATTTATAGTTCCTCTATTTGGTTAGCTTTATAAGTAATATTTTCACTATCATATTTCTTGCTTATTAACAGCAGTATCTCTTGATTCCCTTGAGCAGTAAGATGAAGATATTAGCGTCCTTACCCCAACTGCCTTCCAACTTCCTAATTTCTGTCATCTCTGTTTTTACTTTTATATTGTTAAGGGTGATAACATTTACATCTTTATTTTCTAACTGCCAGTAGAAAAAATGTGCTCTGTCTGTAGGTTGATTCTAAAGACTGAACAAGCAATGGACAGAGCTTATGTTATTGTGAACGTGGAAACAAGTTGTGACAGTCTACTCTCCGACATACATGTTTAGTTTGCCTACCGATTTCAAACAAACAAAAAAAAAAATTCAGCTAACATTCTAAAAGTAGGGAGAGTTTCCATAAAAGATACAGAGTTTGGGATACTGTTTTAAAGGTTGTAATATCTTGTCTGACTTTCCGTATGGCAGCACTGTTTCCTTTAGAATAAGCTTGCCTCCTTCCAGCTTGCTGCAGTCCCTGCTACTCAGACGGGGTAGGCAAGTGCTCAGACTCCTGGCCTGCTGTGTTCATTTACTTATTTGCCTGACCCTGATGGCATTTAAGTGTGTGATCCTATGCCTGATTTCTTACTCTCTTTGGAGTCAATATTATGAATTTCCTTTATATGTATAGCTTTGTATTTTCCCGAGTATGTCATTGCCTTCCTTTTTTCCTCCCCACCATTTACTATTATCATATCCATTTTTTTCCCTTTCAGACTCTCTAGCCAGTTGGGTATTTTATCTGTTCTCCCTTCCTCCCAGAGTCCTCCATCTTCCTCAAGTTTGACCTGGTTGCTGCCTAGGCCTGCTGCACAATTGACATTTGGGACTTTCCTGTACTATTATACTATTACTGCTTCCTGGATCTCATCTCTTCTTTGTGTCCATTTAGTTTCTTTAGAGAAGGAAATTCCTTTCTTTGTTTTTTTTTTAAATTTCTGTCTTGGGGGAGTAGCTATCTATCTGCCCCATGGATACCAATGGCTCAACTGTTCTGACTTCAGGTTTTATATAATGCCCCCACTTTTTAGCCTCACACTTGATTCCTGCCCTCCATTGCCCTGGCATCTTTGAGTCATGAGCCTCTTGGCCATTCTGCCAGGCTGATGGACTCTCAGCATCTGAGCACACTCCAGGGTCAGGCTCCCTGTGGCTGAAGTATCAGTTTCTAATCTTGCATACTCTACCTTTTTTCCCAGTCTCTTTTCCAGTAGCCCATATGTATTTCCTTTGTTGTTTAAAATTATTTCACTCTCATCTTGGTGATGATGTGTATAGATGATGAGATTATAAATGAATACAGTTAATCTGTTGTCCACCATCTAAATTAGGCATTTTCAGGATTTATGAGTTCCTTGTATTATAAACATGTCTATCCAATTCTTACTTTGTTTTAACTATCAAGTTTCGATCTCATACTAACATTGTTAAGGCGATGTTAGTTGCCATAATCATCTCCTAATTTTCAGGGGCTTACCATGATTAACATTGTTTCTCACAGCTCCAACAGTCAAATGGAGTGTTCTGACATGATTGGCCTTCTTCCACAAAGTAATGCAGGGACCCAGGCATCTTCCATCTTGTGACTCTGCTATACTTTAGAGCAGGGATCCCTAACCTCCAGGATCTGATGTCTGATGATCTGAGATGGAGGTGAGGTAATCATATAGAAATAAAGTGCACAATAAATGGAGTAATACAGTTGGATCATCCCCAAAACCACCCCCCACCCTGATGCATGGAAAAATTGACTTCCACAAAGCCTGTTCCTGGTGCCAAAAATGTTGTGGACTGCTGCCTTAAGAGGATATATTCTCAACTGGGGCAAAATTAGTTCTTGGGGCTAAAAAACAAAAAAAAATCCTACATTTTGATACATAAATCACAGACATACATATGGTCCATAAACAGATACACAGTGCATTAAAATTCCATAGAGGAAAAAACTACTTTAAAAAGTGCCTCAAAAGACCGCTTACAGGGGCAACAGTGATGAAAAAGGTTGAGAGACACTGCTACAGGGCCGAGGAGCATCCTGCTGCTGCTGCTGCTAAGTCACTTCAGTCGTGTCTGACTCTGTGTGACCCCATAGACGACAGCCCACCGGGCTCCCCCGTCCCTGGGATTCTCCAGGCAAGAACACTGGAGTGGGTTGCCATGTCCTTCTCCAACGCGTGAAAGTGAAAAGTGAAAGTGAAGTCGCTCAGTCATGTCTGACCCTTAGCGACTCCATGGACTGCAGCCCACCAGGCTCCTCCATCCATGGGATTCTCTAGGCAAGAGTACTGGAGTGGGATGCCATTGGCTTCTCCTGAGGAGCATCCTATACTCAGGTAAAAGGGAGAAAAGGAGGTGGTGAAGGCTCACTCCTCTTCTTAGCCATCTTGGCCCCAGAATGACCGAGATCTCTTAGCCCACTTTCCATCGGTGAGAACTAGTCACGGGTCCCATCCTGACACAGGAGGAGCCGGGAGGTGTAGTTCTGGGCTGAGCAGCTGCCTCTCAGTGACAGCTCCTAGCTAAATAAGGGGGAAACACACATTTTGGAGAATGGCTGGCCTCCAAACACAGCGGCCGGCAAGCTTTGTCTTCAAGAGCCAAGTGGTAACTGTTTCAGGCTTGCGGGCCATGCGGTCTCCATCACAACTGCCCAGCTCTGCCTCTGGTGGCCAGAAGCAGCCACGGACACTTGGAATGAATGGGTGTGGCTGTGTTTCAATAAAGCTTTATTTACATAAACAGGTGGTTGACTGGCCTGCAGGCTGTGGTTGACCAACCCTTGCTGATCCCTCCACCTGGTGACCATTCCAGAGCTTTTCCATTGTCCGCTTTTCCTTGTGTCTCAGGACCTAACCTACGTTTTCTCCATTCCCTGTGCCTAGATGGGACCTGCAACTGCCCTCAACTGAGTGAGGAGGGTGAGTCCGTGGTTTTTCTGTGAGAAGCGGTATGACTCACCCNAGAGCTTTTCCATTGTCCGCTTTTCCTTGTGTCTCAGGACCTAACCTACGTTTTCTCCATTCCCTGTGCCTAGATGGGACCTGCAACTGCCCTCAACTGAGTGAGGAGGGTGAGTCCGTGGTTTTTCTGTGAGAAGCAGTATGACTCACCCCAGCCCAGTGAAGCGCAGCGGTCCCAAGTCTGGAGAAAGGGAATGCATTTTGCTTGCGACAATATATTAAGCCACCCCCACGCCTAATCTCCACAGCCACCAGCCATGGCACACGTCTTAGTGGTCAGAATATGGGGACAGTTCCTGTATTCAATGCTCAACCCTTTAAAGTACGTGCAGGAGGTGAATTAAGCCCTCAGAGGATCTGGGCCTCTGCTTCTTATAACATGAGAGAATATACCATATTTTCAATGGGTTATTTCAGTGATGAAGGCGAATAATAACATGGCCATATATTTACGTTAGAAACAGGATGTAAAATTATATATACAATATGATCTCAACTGTCGTGTCTTAAAAATTTAGTCTAAAAAAGGGAGGGGGTATAACATGAGAGAATATACCATATTTTCAATGGGTTATTTCAGTGATGAAGGCGAATAATAACATGGCCATATATTTACGTTAGAAACAGGATGTAAAATTATATATACAATATGATCTCAACTGTCGTGTCTTAAAAATTTAGTCTAAAAAAGGGAGGGGGTAAATATTCTCACAAGGATGAAGGCTTTTTTTTCACTTTTGTATATGTTTAAAACTTTTACAGTGAACATGCTTTCTAGGCGGAGAAGAATAAATGCTGTTTTGAAACTAGAAAGGTAGCGAGTCAGGCTGAGTGGTGACGGGGCGTCTGCCCGCTCGTGTGCACGTGCGTGGGCCCAAGGACGCCGTTGGCAACTCTGTCCGAACAAGTCCCTCTGAGGCAGCCTGTGCCGTTCACCCTCCCTCAGAGGAGAAAGGCGTCTTTACATAGCGACTGTGGAAAGGGTCCAGCCTGCTTCTCTGCTGAAAAATTCTTCTCATTTCTAAGTGATGAGAACCTCATCTCAATTCTTTTTCTGCTGAGGCGGGACCAGCCTCTCTGGATGAATCATCGAGATTTATCAATAGGGTGAGGAGGAGGGGTGTGCCTGGGGTTAACTGCGTGTCACAGGCATCGGTCATCTCGGCCACTCCCCTGTGGGCTTGCTTGACTTTGAGGGGAAATGAAATCACTTGCACCCCAAAGTGCTGTCTGTGTTGACCACCTGCCATGGTGGCCTCTTCCAGGTGCCCCCGCCCCAACAGAGCAGAGAGAACAACCCATGCCTCCATCCTAACCAAGTTCAAAGTCATACTGAAACGCCCCTAATTGTCTGGATCCCTCTCAGTACCTCATTTGCCTCTGCTGCTACTGCTGCTAAGTTGCTTCAGTCGTGTCCGACTCTCTGCGACCCCATGGACTGCAGCCTACCAGGCTCCTCCGTCCATGGGATTTTCCAGGCAAGAGTACTGGAGTGGGTTGCCATTGCCTTCTCCTGTATTTGCCTCTTCCAGGTATCAAGTGGTTGGGTCTGGGGGCCCTCCCTCCTCCTATTTCACACCCATCTGAGTTCCTTCCCTTCAGCCCTTGGCTGTTTTTTCTGGGGATGTCGTTCTTGAGTCCTGGGTTGTCCACACACTGGCTCAGCCTGTGCTCTCTGCACTCATCAGACGCGTCACATTCTACAGCCCTTAGCCCCTTCACTAGGACAGGGTGGCCCTCTCCCCTCACCCAGGGGCTTCTCTCGAGTCTCCAGGGACATCAGCTGCTTGCACACAGCTCCCGTGGCCTGCGTTTGCTTGCCCGTAGCCTCCATGCCTCCATGTGATCAACCTCCTTTGTCTTTGTTTCTTGCGTTTTCCCTCCGGTTGAGATTGGAGGAAACTTATCCCAGCTCTTTGCCTCCGCCCTGGCTCCTGCATTCTGAGAGCTGAACTTGGCTTCCTCTTTTTTTTTTTTTAATCTCCACACACATACCCCGGATACGCCTGTGATGGACGGGCGTGTGTAAGGACCACACTCGGGCAGTCACAGGCACCCGTGTGTGTCTGTGTGCACAAGGAATCCTTACGGTGACTTGCGAGACCCTATACTGGGCTTCTCAGCCCCAGCACTACTGACATTTGAGCCTAGTAATTCTGTATTGAGAGGGGCGGTCCTGTGTGTTCAAAAATGCTTAGCAGCCTCCCTGGCCTCTACTCACCAGCCAGTAGCACTCCCCTAGTTGTCACAACCAAATATGTCTCCGGACGTTGTCAGATCTCCTCTGGAGGACGAAGGCGCTGTGGGTTGAGGACCCGCACCCTACGCGATGGGGACCTCCCCTCCCACACTACTTCTCTGCTCTGTCCTGCTGTGTACACTGATCCCTGCCAAGGAGCCTCGCTTCAGTTGTCCCCATTGAATGCTCAGCGTCCTCCACTCAGATCTGCTCAACCATCTGGACCTCAGCTCAACGGACACCTCCCCAGGGCCTTTCCTGAGTGCAGCCCAGCTGCTCCGTCATATTTCCATGAGGACTGTCCGGGGCACACGGCCTCAGACTTGGAGGGGAGAGCCGAAGAGGGGTGGGTGGCAGAGTCAGAAGGTTGCAAAGAAGCCCCTGTCTCCGGCTTATGTAATCTCTCTGCTGGGAGAGAGTGCAGTGGGGCTCAGCAAGCGAGTCCCTGGCTGCTTGTCATGGGAAGAAAACTGATGTGAACGACACTTTTCCTCCTCTGCTTCCTGCTCAGCTTTTTTGTTCTTTGTATGGTGAATAATGTGACTGCAGGAGGAGCCTCATCCTTGGAGTTATTTTTACAAGGTCTCCTCTCTGCTGCAGATGACTCAGAGCTGGGGCCTTCTCTTGAACACGTTCCTTGGGAAACGGCAGGAAGATGCTGTGCCCTAGGCAAGCAGGGTGTCCTGGCCCCCTGACCCCACTGGAGCCATGTCCACAGGGGGCCGAAAGAGGGGGCTGGAAGGAAGGCCTTGCTGAACCACTGCTTCTCCCAGTTTCCCTCTGCCAAGGCCAGCCCTGCCTTTTTCTCACCGTCCTTTTTGGTGGTGGCGGGGTGGTGTGGTGGTGGGGGCAGCTAGTTACAGTTATATCACCTATCTAGTTCAGGTACAGCTCTGGCTCAGGTCCGGAGCCAGATCTTTGAGGAACTGGCTGGTTTTATTTTGAGGGGAGCACTTCATGAGGGACTTCCCTGGTAGCTCAGCTAGTAAAGAATCCGCCTACAATGCAGGAGACCCTGGTTTGATTCCTGGGTCAGGAAGATCCCCTGGAGAAGGGCTAGGCTATCCACTCCAGTATTCTTGGGCTTCCCTGATGGCTCACACAGTAAAGAATCGCCTGCAGTATGGGAGACCTGGGTTCAATCCCTTGGGTTGGGAAGATCCCTTGGAGGAGGGTGTGTCAACCCATGCCAGTATTCTTGCCTGGAGAACCCCATGGACAGATGTGCCTGGCGGGGTTCAGTCCATGGGGTTGTAAAGAGTCAGACATGACTGAGCAACTAAGCACAGCATACTTCATGAGAGCTGAGGTGGGCTGAGACTGTCACTCACGGATAATCACTGCTTTTCGGGGTGGTTAGTGAGTCACTGACACACAGATGACCCATAGGGCCCCATCTGGGAGAGGGGCGAAGGGGTTCTAGCCTAAATCTTATTCATTATGAGCTGTGTGACCTTGAATAAATCACTCTCGATCTCTGGTTCACGCCTAAACTGCCTGCCTCCCAGGATGAAGGGAGGAGTTAGGAAATGCTTGAGCTAATAGGATCAAGCAGGGAGGAGTCAGATCCACACCTGGGGTGATATGAACATCTCAACACTTTTCAAAAATCTAATGTTGATTAAGATGCCTATAGGCTCTAACCCCAGCAGAACAGGTGGATCAACGCACAAGCAGGTGTCAGTAATATCACTATGGTGAGGTCTTTCCATATCCAGTTATGAAGCATTTCTACATCCAAAAGCAGCCCTGTGAGGCCCATCAGGTAGGTACTATGGCCCCATTTTACAGATGAAGAAACTAAGGAGCAAGAGATTCAGAGACTCCTAAATCTTACAGAATTTGAATAAAACCCAGACCTCAACTCAGATTTTTGAGGTATTCTGATTTTCCCCATTATTCATGGTTCTGCTCTTTCCATCTTGGGTGTCAGCCAGCAAAGGGGAAAAGTGGCAGCACTCAGATAGAAGGGTGATGGTTTTCATACTTTACTTTCCCTTCTCCTGCCAATGATGTCTTAGGCAAAACCACAATATGTAAGAATGGAGGAAAGCAGAGCTGCTTCTGTGGGAGCTGGAGTGAGGATGAAGGGGCAGACCCAAGACCCTGGATCCAACAGCGGCTCATTCTTGCCCAGCCCCCACCCCACCCCACCAAGGTCCTGATAGCCTCCACAATGCTTTCTAAGAAGCTGCATGGAACACTCAGGAAACCACCACAGTAGGGGCCCATAACAGCAATGATAACCACTGCTTGGCAAGGCATGCTGTGTGCCAGGGGCTCCAAAGCATCCTAAGAGGGTTAGTCACCCCTGTGACAGATGTGGACGCAGAGGCTCAGAGCACTAAGTCATTAGTACAAAGCTCTGAAGCCTGAAGGCTGTGGCCCAAATGAAACGCTTTGCATAAAATGCTTTATAAATGATCCAAGCTTACTAATTAAAAAAAAAAAAATGCTCTCACCAGTCTCAAGAATAAAAATGCCTTGCAATGTAAAGTTCTCCTTAAAGACTGGAGAGAAGATAGCTAAGCCTGCCTTTCCAAACCTAATCTACAGTGATGGGAGCTGATCAGCAATGGACTCAAGAGGCTTGACAGATCCAGAAAGTGAGGTGAAGCTGCTGTCCTCCAAGGCAGAGCCAGCCATCCAGGCTGAGGGGAACAGAAGGCCAGCACCAGTTCCCACAGAGCCCAGCACGACTGTGCAGTCTGGGGCATCTCCAACTTGGATTTGAATTCCTTAACCCTATCTCTTCCAGCATCCTTTCAAGGGATGAAGAGAAGATTCTGGAATCTATGGAACTGCTTTTCGGTGTCAGACAGTAATCTAGGTGTGGTAAAACTGTCCTACCATGGGATCCTCAGAACGGCTTTGAGAGGTCAAATCATCAACTCCATTTTGCAGATGAAACAGGTGAGGTTCAGAGCACAACTGACTCACCATTCGACTATGAACGTGGCATGGTCACAAGTCAAATGATGGAATTATACCTGGTCTCTGACATGAGCTAGTTTATACCAAAGCCACACTCCTCTGCTTGGGGCACAGAGACTCTCACACTGGGGGCTGGAAATGCAAGGACCCTGTTGGGTGTGGTTGGGACAGGTCCTACTGCTGGACCTCTGGCTGGGCTTCTCTGCCATATTACCAAGAATGGAGCACCTACTGTGTGCTAAGTGTTTCCCACTGATTGTCTCATTTAATTCCCACAACAAATGTATGATATAAGGTCAATTATTGATCAGACCTTATTACAGATAAGAAAACTACAGTTTAGAGAGGTTAAGAAACCTGTTCTTTTCCTATTCATTTATATAATTAAATGTAAGTTGCCTCTATAAGTTAATTATGTCAAATAAACATTTAGTTAATTGGCATTTTAATATTTAATTGTTGACATTTTACCTGTTTTTCTTATTTCTGAATTTTGGTACTTGGAATATCTTATGATACCCAAAAAGAAGAAAACAATTTGTCCAAGTTTGCACTGTTAAGGGATCAGGCAGCCTGGCACCTTTCCCTGGATTGAGATAGAACAAGAACCAGGCCTTTAGGTTGCCCCTTTTCTCTTAAAATAAAACAGAAGTGAACTGATGCAGCAACAAAAGCATGTATTGATAACAATAAGCATTAAAGTGACCAAGGAGAATTCTAGATTTCCACCAATTTTGAATTAGGAGGGCTTGGAAATCATCAGGTCGTGTTTCTGTGACTCAGTCATTCACTCTTCTCATAGATTACGTTTCTCTCTCTCTCCCTCTATCAGATGCTAAAGTGAAGAGCAGTGTGTGGGCACCCATGTGAATCACAGTCTCCTTTGCAGTTCAAGAACCTGACCGTTATTCATTCTCCAGATGCGTTTGGAACATTACTTAGCCCTAAAAAGGAACAAAATTGAGTCCTTTGTAGAGATGTGGATGGACCTAGAATCTGTCATACAGAGTGAAGTAAGTCAGGAAGATAAAAGCAAATATATATTAATACATGTATGTGGAATCTAGAAAAAAACGGTACCAATGAACCTATTTGCAGGGCAGGAATAGAGACGCAGACATAGAGAACGTATATATGGACACAGAGAAGGGAAGGGTAGGATGAATTGAGAGATTAGAATCAACATATATACAATGCTGCTGCTGCTGCTGCTAAGTCACTTCAGTCGTGTCTGACTCTGTGCGACCCCATAGACGGCAGTCCACCAGGCTCCCCCGTCCCTGGGATTCTCCAGGCCAGAACACTGGAGTGGGTTGCCATTTCCTTCTCCAATGCATGAAAGTGAAAAGTGAAAGTGAAGTCGCTCAGTCGTGTCCGACTCTTCACGACCCCATGGACTGCAGCCTACCGGGCTCCTCTGTCCATGGGATTTTCCAGGCAAGAGTACTGGAGTGGGGTGCCATCACCTTCTCCGATATATGCACTACCATCTGTAAAACAGATAGCTATTGGGAAGCTGCTATATAACAAAAGGAGCTCAGCTCTGTGCTCTGTGATGACCTAGATGGTTGGAATTGGGGGGGAGGGTGGGTGGTAGAGGGAAGTCCAAGAAGGAGGGAATATATGTATACATGTCTCCTCTGTCCATGGGATTTTCCAGGCAAGAGTACTGGAGTGGGGTGCCATTGCCTTCTCCAGCTCTAGTCTAAAGGCATGCAAACCACCTGGAAAGCAGTCACAAGGCCCCAAGGGAAAAGGAGAGAGCAGCCTGTTCTCATGTCTCCAACCACTCCTGGCACCAAGACCCAGGGAATGTGTGTTGAATAAAGAAACTAATGAAAGGGAAGCACCTTTTCACATGTAAAGCTGAACAACCTGAGCGTGTGTCCAGCCCAGAGCCGTGTGCCATGGAGGATGGCGCCCTTGCTCCAGAGGGCACACGTGCCCAGACCTTGGAAAGTGGACCGGAAGCCATCATCGCTCTTGGCTCGGGCATCATCTGACTCGACCCCTCGTAACCACTCCAAGGGGCAGGGGTGTCGTTTCCTTTTTCAGAGGATCAGGGAGGTGGATGGCACGCCCAACGCTGTGCAGTTAGTGACCAGCACAGCTACGTTCCTCTGCCTTAAGTCTGCCCACTCTGTGGCTTTTTCCCTGACCCTGTGATGCTGTGAAACTTCAGAAACCCCAGAAATAGAGGCTCCCTTGCTTTTGGGAAACACGCCATACCCTCCTTCCATCGCAGCTGCAACGCCCTCCTTCAGGAGATCTGGTCCTCTCCCTTCTGTTCTGCCTGTACTGGAATGGCGGGTTCTCACCACCTGCTACCCAACAACCCTCGGAAGAATTAGGATGTGAAGGCCCCTCTCAGTCACCTCTGCTCTGACGGTTCTGGAGAAAGGGACTGATTGGAGAACACACCCTCTTTTCCTCCTGCTAATATGCCCTAGCCCCCAAGTCCCTTTCTTACTGTCTTCTCCCAGGTCACACAATCCCCAACGGAAAACCCAGGTGAACGGAAAGGGTTTCTGGTTGATCATTTGGAACTCAGAATGCATCTCCTCACAGATGTAGCTTGAACCTGATGCTGTCATATCTGAGATAGAGTATTAATAGCAACGGCCAAGTAGAGAGCTAGCGTTAATATTAATGATTTCATTAATTGTATGTGCTCAGTTGCTCCGTTGCGTCCGACTCTGCAACCCTGTGGACTGTAGCCCGCCGGGCTCCTCTGTCCATGAAATTTTCCAGGCAAGAATACTGAAATGGTTATCATTTCCTACTCCAGAGTATCTTCTCGACCCAGGGATAAAACCCGAGTCTCTTTGTGTCTCCTGCATTGGCAGGCAGGTTCTTTACCGCTAATGCCACCTTTCATTAGTCAATTAACTAATAATAAGTCATCACCACCTCTTGCCTGGAAGCCTGTAGCAGACAAATAGACCACAGGTCTGGTCTCTTCCTCTCTTATTCTCCTATAGTGTATTCCCTATGTGAAAAACTAATCAAGCCCCACCTCGCCTGTGCTCAGAGAGGTCCAGTGAGGTCCTAGCCTCACGTCCTGGCTCTCGCTTGCCTCGCTGACTTCAGCGGCCAAACTTTTCCAGCTCCAACAAGTTCATTTCGCCAAGGGACTCAGGAGCCGCTGTTCCCTGTGCCTAGAACTCTTGTCCTGTCTCGAATTACCGGGTACAGTCTCAGTTCATTCAGATCTCTGTCAGATGTCACCTTTTCAGGTGTCCCGAGCACTTCAGGTAGATGACCTCAGATACCCATCCCATCACTCCTCTGCCTCCCTCTCCTTCGAAGCACTGATCACATCCATTTCTCTGCTGGTGTGTTTGTTTCCTTGGGTCCTGTTGGGCTCCTCCACTAGAATGCCAGCTCTGCAAGGGCAAGGGCCTGGTTCATTTTATTGGCTGCTGTTCTAGCACTAGAAAAGTACCTGACACTTGATGGGTGATCAGAAAATACCTTTATGTAAATAAGTGGATAAACAAATGAACGAATGCTATGTCTACACCTGGCAAATGGACAGACTATGCTTTCTTGTGGAATTTATCAGGCATTCCAAACATCAAAAATGAGTGTCTTCCTTTCCCAGCTCTTGGGATTTGAAGTATAGGGATTTCGCTTTAGTAACGAGTTCGTCGATTATTCTGGAAAGTAGGACTCTTTACTCTGCATTCTTGGAGAAAATAGACACCCTTCTCGGATTCTGAATTTGGCAAAGGAGGGGGGCGAACGCTTGGGTGTCGTGAGTCTCCTGCCTCCAGTTTTACTGAGAATGGCCATGCCTTTATTATTATTATTATTTATTTATTTTTGGCTGTGCTGGTGCTTCGTTGCTGTGCCCAAGCTCTAGAGCCCAGGCATGGTTGTTGTGCACGGGCTTGGTTGCCCCAAGGCATGTGGGATCTTCCTGGACTGGGGACCAAACCTGAGTCCCCTGCATTGGCAGGCGGATTCTTAACCAATGGACCACCAGGCAGTGCCGAGCACATATTTTTGATTATTCTAGAGTGAGGTTTTTACCTTGACACTACTGACACTCTGGACCAAGTGATTCTTTGTTGTGCTGTCCTGTCCCCTGTAGGATGTAGGATGTTTAAGAGCATCCCTGGCCTCTGCCCATATGTTGCCAGTAGAACCACCAGCTTTGAAAACCAATTAATGTCTGCAGACATTGCCATTCCCTTGAGGGGCAAAATCTTCCCAGGTTGCAAACTACTACTCTACCATGTGCTGGAAGCCGCACTCCCAGGAAGGAATTATCCAGCCCGGAGGATACCCTGCTCAGTGCAGCACTGAGGGAGACGTTCTATTTTGGGGCTGCCCAGAGGTAACCACCGGCCACATGCAGCCATGGAGGTGGAGCACTTCAAATGTGGCTGGCGCAACCAAAGTTCTAAGTTTTTAAAGTTCATTTCATTTTAGCTAATTTTCATTTCAGTAACCACGTCAGTAGGCTAGTGGCTACCATCCTGGATAGCACAGCTCTAGAGAACCTGTGTGGCTCACACGTGAGTGTCACACGAGTCATCTGGGGAGAGCAGGGTCTGATTCAGCAAAGCTGGGGTGAGGACTGAGAGTCTGCATTTCTAGTAAATTCCCAGGAGAGGCCAACCACAGTTTTAGTAAGATGAACTAAGTCTCTAACCTGAAGAGTATATAAACACAGAAATGCATGTCTGCTACCTGGAAGGGGTTGTTAAAAGATACAGTGGTGTAGTTTAAGTGATGGGGAAAATACAGTCTGTCAGACAGAGATTGGTGTGAATCTGCTGTTACTCAGCTCTGCGCCCTGGACAACTTACTTAACTTCTCTGAGCCTCTGTTTCCTCATCTGTAAAATGAAACAGTGACCATTCCCACCTTGCAGTGTGATTCTGAGATACTCTACTTGAAAGCAGCAAGCCCAGTGTCTGTCTGGTCCATACTGGGCCCTTGGGAAATAACAGCAGGTATTACTGATCCATCTAAAGAAAAGGCATCAATTGGACCTAGACAGTGTCATACCCAGTGAAGGTAGTCAGACAGAGAAGGAGAAATATCCAATGACATCCCTTATGTGTGGAATCTAAAAAGAAAAGCTACAAACGAACTTATTTATAGAATAGAAACAGACTCACGACCTTAGAGAAGAACTTATACTTGCCAGGTGGGAAGGATGGGGGTAAGGGATGGTTAGGGAGTTTGGGATCGACATATACACGCTGCTATATTTAAAATGGGTAACTTACAAGGACTTACTATATAGCACAGAGAACTCTGCTCAATGTTATGTGGCAGCCTAGATAGGAGGGGAGTTTGGGGAAGAATGGATACATGTATATATATGGCTGAGTCCCTCTGTTGACCGCCTGAAACTATCACAACATTGTTAATTGGCTCTACTCCAGTATAAAATTTAAAACATTTTTTTTTTTTAAAGGCACAATTTACACACATCAGCCCTGACGTTCGGGCCGTGCCTGAGACAACCCCCACCCCCACCCCCATCAGAAACACTCAGATGTTCTTTGGAAAAGCAGGTCCCCGGGCCCAGCCCACAGCTGCTGAGTCAGAGCCTCTCGTGGTGGGGCCCTGGAAGCTTAGTTTATTGTTGTTTTTAATCGAGGTAAAATTCACATAGCATAAAATTAACCATCGACCCTTTTAAAGGATAGAGGTCGGTGGCGTTTCGTGCATTCTCCGTGTTGTGCAGCCATCACCTCTGTCTGGTTCCAGAGCGTTTTCATCACCCCAAAAGGTAACCCCGTACCCCTTAAGCAGCCGCCCCTCATTCATTCCCCAGCCCCAGCCCCTGGCAACCACTGGTCTGCTTTCTGTCTCCATGGACTCACCGGTGGGTATTTCAGATAAAAGGAACCATTCAATCTGTGATCTTTTGTGTCTCTTTTCACTTAACGTTTTCAAGTCATTCATGTTGGAGCATGTATCAGAACTTCATTCTTTTGATGGCTGGATAATATTCCATTGTATGTAGGTACCAGGTTTATCTGTTAGTCAGTTGATAGGGCATTTAGGTCATTTCCGTTTTTATGGCTGTTGTGAACAGAACAGAGCTGCTTTGAACATTCGTGAATGAGTTTTTGTTTGAGTACTTGTTTTCAGCTCTTTGGGATATATACCTAGGAGCAGAATTACTGCTCCTAGGGGTCATGGGTAACTCTGTGTTTAAGGTTTTAAGCTGCACTATTTTCTAGGGCAGCTTGCACCATTCCTGCCAGAAATGCAGGAGGATTCCAGTTTCTCCACATCCTCACTGACACTTGTTATTACTGCCAACCTGCTGCTAAGTCACTTCAGTCGTGTCCGACTCTGTGTGACCCCATAGACGGCAGCCCACCAGGCTTCCCCGTCCCTGGGATTCTCCAGGCAAGAACACTGGAGTGGGTTGCCATTTCCTACTCCAATGCATGAAAGAGAAAAGTGAAAGTGAAGTCGCTCAGTCTGTCTGACTGTTAGCGACCCCATGGACTGCAGCCCACCAGGCTACTCCGTCCATTGGATTTTCCAGGCAAGAGTACTGGGGTGGGGTGCCATTGCCTTCCCCGACACCTAGCGAGTACAAAGTGAAGCTTTGTTCTTAACTTCTCCAGGTGGTCCCCCTGGCGCTCGAGCTGTATTCAGGAGAGCTCGTGCTACAGTGGTTAAGTGATGGTTCAGTTCTCAAGGGCTGTGGGATGTGAGACTTGGTCAAACAGTGCTTTTGTTGGGCTGGTGAAACCTACCAGAGAATTGGCGCTGTTCTGTGTGTATGATTAAGAGGTTGGATTTTCTTCACTCATCTTACTGTCTTAGTCCATTTGGGCTGCCACGAAATACCACAGAGAGTGGCTTATAAACAGCAGAGGTTTATGTCACACGATTCTGGAGGCTGGAAGCCCAGGATCAAGGAGCCGGCATGGCCACCTTCTATGAGGGCCCACCACCTTGTGCGATGCCCGTGCCTTCTCGCCACGTCCTCATGTGGCAGGAAGAATGAGGGAGCTTGTGGGGGCTCTTTGATAAGGGCACTAATCCCATTCGTGAGACCCCCCACCCACCTTCGTGACCTAAACACCTCCCAGAGCCCCCACCTACCAATCTTAACCAATTTGGGGGTTAAGATTTCAACGTAAGTATTTGGGAATGGGGGAAGCATAGAACATTTAGCACATAGCACTTACTCTTTCCTCTTTAGTAAGGGGAGCTGAGTGAATAGGGGTTACTTGCTCTCAGCTTGACCTGGAAAGGCCAGATCAGTGCAGATGGCCCGCCCGCACCCCAGGTGAGGTCCCCCCACCCCTGTGCCCCAGGGGCGAGTTTCAGCAAAGTACCTCAACCTGCAGCTTGGGGCTTGGCCTGGAGGACCTGTCCTGGCACAAACTGGCTTTGAATTCTTCTGTTTTAATAAAATGTCCAGTGAAGTTTTGCATTCTCCTGCCATGTATAGCTGGACCTGACTTGATTTTTAAAATTAGGGGCTATCACCCCAGAGAGTTAAGTTTCCCTGGTGGCTCAGAGGTTAAAGCGTCTGCCTCCAATGCGGGAGACACGGGTTCGATCCCTGGGTTGGGAAGATCCCCTGGAGAAGGAAATGGCAATCCACTCCAGTATTCTTGCCTGGAGAATCCCGACAGAGAAGCCTGGTAGTTTACAGTCCACAGGGTCGCAAAGAGTCGGACACGACTGAGCGACTTCACTCACTAGGAACATGTCAAGTTAATCCCGCGACTCTGAGGATGAAGGTGATAAACTGGGGTTAGTGAGCAGAGGAGTGTTGGGGCGGGGGCTGCAGCAGGAGTGCTTTGTGAAAGGAATAGTATTCCTCTCTAACAATGAGGATTCTGTTTCCCTCTTCCAGAATTTCCTCAAATTTAATCTCTGCGGTGGAAAACAATCTTTAAACGATACATTTATCCACAAGGAAAGAGAGCAAGGTCCTACTGTTACTCCCTGGGCCACTTCAAGACAGCTCTAGGGCAGAGGTCCAGCATCCACGGCTTCCTTAGATCAGCGGTTCTCAGCTTTGGCCACTTGTTACCACCTTCTGACAAACTTGAAGCACTGTTGTCTAATAGGTTCTGGTGAAACCCAAGTATCTGTGTTTTTTAAAGCTCCCTCAGGTGGTTTTGATGCGCAGACAGGATTGAGAACTGCTATGCTCACCTGTGGGACATGATGGTGCAAAAAGCAGACGCTTGCCCGTGCCCTCGGAGAGATTGCTGTCTTGACTGGAGAGGCCCATTCCTTAATCACACAGTTAATTAATTGCAGCTGTGATAAGTGCTGTTACAACACTTGCTTTTCTGGAGAGTCCAAGATGTCTCACTGAAGCTGTACTCTGAAAGCTAACTAGACATTAATGAGTGGGGAGCTAGGAGAAGAGCGTCCTGTTGAAATGGACCAGCATGTGCAAAGGCCCTGGGGTAGAAAGAGCTTGGCGTATATGAAAACCTGAAAGACAAGCTGGATGGAGTTGTGAGCAAGGGGATAGGAGTCCTGAGGAGGTTGGAGAGTGGATGGAGGTCTGGAATCCATTGTCGATCTACTGTGAGTCCTCTGATACACACTCAGTGTTTGAGGTGCTATATGGTCCAGCTTCTGTGTTCTGGAATAACCAAGAGCATGAAGGCCTGATAAAGTGGCCACATGTCTCTCATAATGGTCTGGGCAGGAACCCCTTCGTCTAGTCCTATGAATTATTTTTTCCTCAACTCCATGGAGATAGGAGTGAAGCATCAGCAGAGGAGGAGAGCTGTCTGGAGAGAGAATGGGAATTTTCACTGCATCAGAGAAGCTTCTAGGCCTCCCTGGCTGTGGATGGGATGTGTCTCACTTGAATATTAGATCTTCTACAATGTCGCCATCGTCTCTATACAGGAGAACACATTGACAGGATGGGTGGCCCTCAAGCGACTGGAGTCTAAGATTTCTCACTGCATTGATTACTCTCCACCCTGTTTCTTAGATGTTCTTATATTAAATCTACAGATTGAATTCCTCCTCTTCCTCCTCAATTTCTTTCTCCTCCCGCCTCCTGGTCTCCTCTTTTAAGAATCTGTCCCAATTTCTGATTTCTTGTGGTTGGCGTGGAGGGAATTCTTTACACTTCCTTGGGCCCTGCTTCCCATTTCAGAAGCTCCACAGTTATCTCCACTGTCCTCTCCCCTCTCCCGGCTGCACCCTGCTCCTGGCCCAGGGGGATGGGAGCAGTTCTTTTCAACTGCTTTCTGGCTGATGGGGACCCTTCCTCTTTGGCTTGAGCCTCTCGATAGCTATTTAAAGTGTTCGTGTCTCATATTAGATTTTTCCCTCACAAGGCTCTTAAATCTTCATTCTCTCCATCACTCAAACAACAGAATGGTTAGTAAGGCAACGTTAATCTCTACTGTGTGCAGAAGGAGGGTTGAGGCCCTGACAGCCGTGTGAGGGCAAGGGGAATAGTCTGGCCTTGCTTGATGGCTGGCTGCCTGTTGGTCCCTGGAAAGTCACAGAGCCTTCCTGGGCTGCATGCTCATTGGTCGTGTGGGAAAGAGCTTCGATTTCCATTCCTGTTGTTGGGAAAGATTGAAGGCAGGAGGAGAAGGGGACGACAGAGGATGAGATGGTTGGATGGCATCACCGANCACAGAGCCTTCCTGGGCTGCATGCTCATTGGTCGTGTGGGAAAGAGCTTCGATTTCCATTCCTGTTGTTGGGAAAGATTGAAGGCAGGAGGAGAAGGGGACGACAGAGGATGAGATGGTTGGATGGCATCACCGACTCTATGGACATGAGTTTGGGTGGACTCCGGGAGTTGGTGGTGGACAGGGAGGCCTGCGGTTCATGGGGTTGCAGAGTCGGACATGACTGAGCGACTGAGCTGAACTGAAGGTGGTGCAGTGCTAAACAGGAAAGGCTTCCCAGCTTCCCATTCTGTCTCCAACGCTCAGGTCTGGGACAAGTCGGGGGTGAACCAGCAGGCCTCCGTCTCCTCACCTGAGACCCGGTGGTACAGCAGTGACCCCGCAGGAGTGTTTTCAGGATTTGGGCACATCTGGGAAGGCCCAGCACTGGGCCTTCCCTGTGTCCAGACCTTCAGGATGTGGTAGCTGTTCCATCTCCTCTACCTTCTGGAACTCGGCTGTTTGTCAGAGGGAACCCCAGCCATGAGTGGTGGAGCTGGAACTGGAATCCGTGTCCGCTGGCTGCCGGCCCTCAGCACCTTGGGTGGAGCCCTCTGTAAGTCCCATCCAGAGAGGGTGGACCTGGGACTGACGAGCTGTGACTCAGTGACGGTCAGCCCTTGTGTGGTGGGACTGCCCTCTGGGAACTCTGAGCATAGCGGTAGGGAACCCAGAGGGGACAAGAAACTGAGTCATTGGGAATCTTGTGCTCTTGCAAAGCTGCCCTGAAGCCCCCATTGTTGTTATTGTTGTTGGGTTGCTAAATCGCGTGTCTGAGTATCTGCGATGCCATGGACTGCAGCCTACCAGCTTTCCCTGTCCTTCAGTATCTTCCAGAGCTTGCTCAGATTCACGTCGACTGAGTCAGTGATGCTATCTAACCATCTTGTCCTCTGCCACCCTCTTTTCCTTTGCCTTCAGTCTTTCCCAACATCAGGATCTTTTCCAGTGAGTCAGCTCTTCGCATCAGGTGGCCAAAGTATTGGAGCTTCAACTTCAGCAACAATCCTTCTATGAATATTCAAAGTTGATTTGCTTTAGGATTAACTGGTTTGATCTCTTTGCAGTCCAAGGGACTCCCAAGTGTCTTCTCCAGTACCACAGTTTGAAAGCATCAATTCTCTGGTGCTCAGTCTTCTTTATGGCCCAACTGTATTGGAGCTTCAACTTCAGCAACAATCCTTCTATGAATATTCAAAGTTGATTTGCTTTAGGATTAACTGGTTTGATCTCTTTGCAGTCCAAGGGACTCCCAAGTGTCTTCTCCAGTACCACAGTTTGAAAGCATCAATTCTCTGGTGCTCAGTCTTCTTTATGGCCCAACTCCAAAATCACTGCAGATGGTGACTGCAGCCATGAAATTAAAAGATGCTTGCTTTTTGGAAGAAAAGCTATGACCAACCTAGACAGCATATTGAAAAGCAGAGACATTACTTTGTTGACAAAGGTCCGTATAGTCAAAGCTATGGGTCTTCCTGTAGTCATGTATGGATTTGAGAGTTGGACCATAAAGAAAGCTGAGCACTGAAGAACTGATGCTTTTGAACTGTGGTGTTAGAAAAAACTTGAGTGTCCCTTGAACTGCAAGGAGATCAAACCAGTCGATTCTAAAGGAAATCAGTCCTGAATATTCACTGGAAGGACTGATGCTGAAGCTGAAGCTCCAGTACTTTGGCCACCTGATATGAGGAAGTAACTCATTGGAAAAGACCCCAGTGCTGGGAAAGATTGAAGGCAGGAGGAGAAGCGGATGACAGAGGATGAGATGGTTGGATGGCATCACCGGCTCGATGCACATGAGCTGGAGCAAGCTCTTCGAGTTGGTGATGGACAGGGAAGCCTGGTATGCTACAGTCCATGGGGTCACAACGAGTCGGACACGACTGAGCAACTGAACTGAACTGAACTGCTTGGCCCCAGAGCTCATGCTCTCTGCATGAAAGTGACCTTCCGTAAAGTAGCATTCACCACGCGGCTTAGAATGCTCATTCACAACCCAAAGCCCACACCCACTATCTGCCTATGTCAGCACTGACCAACTAATTTGCGCCAGTGGTCAAATTGGATTTGGCCAAGTTACCACTGTTGGAGAGAAAACTAGGTGAATCCCAAAACTTGCTGTAAGTTGAGAGGGTGGGCATGGTGGCCCCTGTGTTGGATGCCTTGTGCCAGCTTAGGAAGAAGGAAAATGAGCAGACACACATCTATTTTTCTTTCCTGGCTTCCCCTAGGTAACTTCTTGGGCACTTCTGTAAAAACCTGTGCATCCGTAATGCATGCCCTGAAAACCACAGCAGTGGAAACGTGGAGTGAGGTCAAGAACTGATTTGATCCCTATTAAGAGCCTCTTTTCATAGCTAGAACATGCCATGCTCTTTCTGTCACAGGATCTTGGCACAGGCTGTTCATCCTGCCTACAGCACCTTTTCTTTCTATCTTTTCCCTCCTGCTTTCCCTGTTTTGCTTCACTAATTTATTCTTAGGGCTCAAATTAAAGATTAATTCTTTGCAAATGCACCGCTGACCCTTTCCCATGCTAGATCTGCCTCTGATATATACTGTTATGACAGTCATCATGCTTTCTTCAGAGCACATTGCTGTTATACTTATTTCTGATGTTTTGATGTTGGTTCCTCCACTAGAGGATAATAAGTTCCATGAAGCCAGGGATGACGAATGTCTCAACTGTTGTATGCCTAGTGCTTTGTACTTGCCTGCTCTGTACCAGCCCCTCAGTCAGCAATGGATGGACCACTGGATGGTTGGATAGATGGACAGAGCTTGTTAACTTCATTTCCTTTCCCTTAATTCCAACCAATATACTCTTCTTACAGGCAAGGGAGATTGGGATCGCCTGTTTATGTCTCCCTTGTATCTCTTTGAAGAAGAATGCATTTTGAGACCATTAGAATGTAACCCAGCACCTGATATATAAAAGTGGGTGGTGTGGTTGTTTAAGCTAATCTTGCCTTTGCGACTGGATCCAAGGGCTTCTGCTCCTGTGGGGGAGCTTGGAGAGTTATTTTCCCATGTTGAGAGTAAGGATGGCACACTTCTTCATGGAACCTGAGCAGGGTCCATCCCTGCTTCCCAGCTCATCCTCTGGTTTAGCTTCTTGGTAAGGTCTGCTGTGGAAGTTGCCAGTTACTCTGTTGACTTATTTATACATAAATAGTTATTCCCATAACCTTCTCTTCGCCAGCGTTCAGAGATAATGATAGACGATCTTTATAGCATCACAGACATCACTTCAAAAGCATTCTCTTGCTATAGGAATGTTTATGATGTGCTTATCGCTAGAATTTCATGAGCAACAAACTCCCAAATTGCAGATGATTTAGCATTTGAAGCAGGGAGTGAGAGCGTATATGTATATGCATTAAAAAAAAAAAAGAAGAAGACTTTGAAAAGGGAAGTTTTTCTTCTGCAGAGATATCTTCTTCTAAAGTTTAAAATAAGAACTACTTAAAAGCTGCAAGTTTAGAGGAATGAGCACTTTCTTAAGCATTCAAATGGGGGAAAATGACTTGTAATCTCTCCCTCAAGTATTAAGGCAATAGGCATTTAAAGGCTTTTTTGGGAGCTGGCTGTCACAGACAAAAGATTTCTCAATTTTTAAAAAAATCATTTTTATAGCGTTAAATAGTAGGAATGAGCAGCAGCAGCCCTCTTGACATTTTGGAAATGATTTATTTTCTGAAACGTCTCAGTCCATTTTAATAGATGACACTTTGTTCTTCGCATTCTGGGCGGTTGCTTCGGCTGGGGTTGCCATAGTTACGCTTAAAAGTTCAAGGTAGAGCAGGACAGGGCTCCAGGCACAACTTCTGATTAGGTTCCCATGAACCCAGTGAGTTGGTGCCACCACCTCTGAACAAACACCCTGACTCCATACTTTCCCAACATCTATGCCATACCTCTCGCTTCTTGGAGAGAGACTCTCTGAGCAATCGGAACTGTAGTCTATAGGGTGAGTTTGACATCTTTTTATTTCTAGCCACTCTCTCTCAACCAAGAACTCAGCCAGCCATCTTAAGAAAGTCGCAGTTTGTGTAAACGTTTCCTATAGTGGTGTTTCTCAGCCTTGGTGTGTGGAATGGTGCTGGTCTGCAAACTGTTGACCAAATCAGTACAGAAACTGAGAGTAAGCCCTGAGATGCTTCCATGCCAATTTGACCAAGTAAGCTGTTGAATCATTAGAAGAAGGCTTGTACTTTGTATGAATATCTTTGTCACTTCATTTTTCTACTCCTTCCTTTACCTTATATTTTATAAAAGTATTCATCTGTGGTAGATTGGAAATTAAAACAAAGAACTGGTCTTTCATCACAAATAGCTTTGAGAAGCCCTGTACTGTAGTGCTTGTAAGTTGTTTCTGCTCCCTGTGGGACAGGTAGGCTGTTGAATGAATTTGGGGAAATCGCAGCACTTACCAAATTATCTTGTAACGAAACGCGTGTTTGTCTCTCTCTGTCTTGCTAAGCTGTTGTTTCTTGAGAGCAGGGACTGCGTCTAATTCATCTTTGGAGCCTCGTTCCTTAGATCCCTGCCTGGCACACTGGAGGGCGTGGGAAACATCCATCCCGTGCCTGTCTGCTCCCTAGTGACATGAAAGTGGGTGAGCTCCCTCGGCTTCTGGATAGTGTCCTCGGCACGCTGGTGATGGAGAGCTGGGAGCAAGCGATGGAGTGACTTGCTCTTCTCTTTTTCCCACAGAACCAGGCCTCCTCTCCCCACCTGCCCAGCAGCATGAGAGCAGCATGACTGGCCGGCCACAGGAGAAGCCCCCAGAGCCAGGCCCCCATCTCAACCAGCTGCTGCAGAAGTCAAGGTAAGCTTGTTCCCCTTCTCCTGGAAAGTGTGGGCATTTTTCATTTGAACTAACATGCTATAATTTTATAATCATTTGCCATGTACTGGAAAAATAGTGTTTGCTGGGATATGGATAGACTGAAAAGGTGCCTGTCAGCCTAATGGGGCAAAATGTCTTTGTTTCGGTTACTGGAGAAGCCAGTGATGAAGCAGAAAGGACATGGAAGTGAGTTTCTGGGGACTGAAGCTGTCATGATTCCTCCAGATCCTTCTGGATCTGGGACCTCAAACAGGTCTTTAGGGATCAGGTATATTGGGCTTCCCTGGTGGCTCCATGGTAAAGAGTCTGCCTGCTAACTGAGGAGACTCAAGTTCGATCCCTGGATCAGGAAGATCCCCTGGAGGGGAGCATGGCAACCCACTCTAGGACTCTTGCCTGGGAAATCCCATGGACAGAGGCGCCTGGCGGCTACAGCCTATGGGATCATAGGAGTGGGATATGACTAAACAACAGCATCCGGGACTCTGGGGGTGAAGGAATCTCTGGAATAGGATAGAATTGGGTGGATGGCCTGGGACTCACAGAATGCCCTAGACAGAGTCTCCTTTCCCACGCAGGGTTATAAGGGGCCTTAGAAATATCAACCAGGCCAATTCTTAGCCAGTGTTGAACAGTGAATTGTTAGAAAATTCCTGCTAATATTGGTACAAATACTTCCTCTCTGCAGTTTCTGTCTTTTATGCTCTGCTCTGCCATGTGGAGCCACAAAGACTGGGCTTTCAAAGACTCTTCCACATGACCCTCTTTGAATTTGATGATGACTGTCATGACTCTGCTTTTCTTGAAGAGAAAATTCTCTGTGGAGACTGGTGCCACTCACCTTGTTCTCTTGTCCTCTCCACGTTGGAAGGGTCTTAATCACCTCGTTTGGTCCTGCCAGTTGCCCACCTGACCTGTGTCTTCCTCAACACAGACTCCATTCACCATTCACTCTTCAGGACATACTAGTTCCCCTTTGTGACAGTCACTGTATTAGACCCTGGAGATACATCAGTTCAGTCACTCAGTCGTGTCCGACCCTTTGCGACCCCATGAATCGCAGCACGCCAGGCCTCCCTGTCCATCACCAACTCCCAGAGTTCACTCAGACTCACGTCCATCGAGTTGGTGATGCCATCCAGCCATCTCATCCTCTGTCATCCCCTTCTCCTCCTGCCCCCAATCCCTCCCAGCATCAGAGTCTTTTCCAGTGAGTCAACTCTAAACATGAGGTGGCCAAAGTACTGGAGTTTCAGCTTTAGCATCATTCTCTCCAAAGAAATCCCAGGGTTGATCTCCTTCAGAATGGACTGGTTGGATCTCCTTGCAGTCCAAGGGACCCTCAAGAGTCTTCTCCAACACCACAGTTCAAAAGCATCAGTTCTTCGGTGCTCAGCCTTCTTCACAGTCTAACTCTCGCATCCATACATGACCACAGGAAAAACCATAGCCTTGCCTAGACGGACCTTTGTTGGCAAAGTAGTATCTCTGCTTTTTAGTATACTATCTAGGTAACATCAGTGAACAAAAAAAGCCAGGGTCTTTGTCTTTTTAAGACAAAACAGGTATAGATCCTTGGAAAGGTTTTGAAATAAGCACTGAACCATTTCTATATGCTCTTTTTAAATATTTTATGTTTTCAGATTTTTTCTTAAATGTTTCGTGATTGCTTGAAAAAGTGTGTACTCTCCAATTATTACATATTTAGTAATTTTCTATATATGATCATTAAAATAATATAGTTCACTGTGCTATTTAAATTATGTATATTATTTCCTTTTCTGTTTTTATCTGTCTTTCAATTATTGAGAGACCTGTTATAAAATCTCCTGTTGGATTTGTCCATTTCTCCTTGTACTGCCAAAAAATTTGCTTTGTATATTTTAGGGCAGTGCTGTTTGACACATAGATACTTAGAACAGGTATATCTAACTGATGAATAGAGATTTATTTCCACCATCTTTATATACTTGCAGTTTTTTCTGCTGTTTTTTGATTGAGATTTTTTTCCTTCCTCATTCCATTTTCTGTCTTCTTATTTGGAATTTATGTGCTCTTGTGTCTGTTCTTTCAATATTTATCCCATCTATTTTAGTAGGCATACTTAACAAAGTATAAAATGAAACAATGTCTTTACCTTCCTGCCCCAAAATTCAAGAATCATAAACTGTTTTAATTCTAACCACTGCTTCTTCTGACTTACGTACAATTGTTATCCTGTGTTTTCTTTCTGTTTTCCCCCCTATAAGTTAGACATCATTATTTTATACATATGTGTTTGTATAGATTTATTCATATTCTTTTCTCACAATTCCTTCATGAGATCATTTTCCTTCTGCCTAAAATAAATCCATTTGAATTATCTTTTAGTGAGAATCTATGGTAGGAAACTTTCAAGTTGTTTTTGTTTTATTTTGGCTTGGTTTTTGTTGACTTGAAACTGTCTTTATTTTGTTCTCAGTTTTGAGAGGTAACTTTATTGGAATATATTCTCTTCTGTCACTGAAACCATTATTCCACTGCTTCTGGCTCTCAGTGTTACTGAGAAGTTGGCTGTCAGGCGAATGACTGTTCCTTTATAAGTGGCCTGGCGTTTCTCTCTAGTTAAAGATGCTAAAGATGCTGCTGTTGTCTTTGGTGTTCTGCTACTTCTTTCTCATGTAATGAGGTGTCAGTTTCTGTCTTTATTCTGGGTTTCGTTGAGAGTCCTAATGCTAAAGATGGGTGACTTTCAACAGTTGAGAGTCCTAATGCTAAAGATGGGTGACTTTCAACAGTTGAGAGTCCTAATGCTAAAGATGGGTGACTTTCAACAGTTCTGGAAAATTCTCACTCTTCATTCTTTGAACACTGCCTCTTTTCCATTCTCTCTGATACTTCTGTTTGGAATGCCTGTTAGGCATATGGTGGACTTTCTCATTCTGTTCTCTGTATCTCTCAGCCTCTATTCCATGCTTTTTACCTCTTTGTCCCTCTGTGCTGAACTCTGTCTTCAAACGTGTCTTCCATCTGATTTATTCTGTATCTCACATGCTCTTTAATCCATACACTGAATCCATACACACCACTGCTATTCATTCTGGTCCGTTATTTTTCAAGAGTTTATTTGGCTGTATCAGGTCTTCGTTGTGGCACATGGACTTCCCTCTAGTTGTGGTGCACAGATTCAGTAGGGGCTTAGTTGTCCTAAAGCATGTGGCATCTTCATTCCCTGACCAGGGATCCAACTCATGTCCCCTGCATTGGAAGGCAAGTTCTTAACCAGTGGACCACCAGGAAGTCACCAGGTCCATCCTTTTTTAAATCTGCTTGGTGAGTTTGTGACCTCTCACTTCTTGCTTATATTTACAGACTTCTCTCTTTCTTTACTACACTGGAGTTCCTATTTAGACATTGTAGAATTTCATGTCTGGTCATTGCAGAATCTGAACCCTTTGCAGCTCTGGTTCTGCTGCCTGTTGCTTCTGCTGGCCAGTACTCATATTGCCATGTTGCCTTGTTGTTAGTTTCTCTGAGCTCTTCATTTTCCTTAGATATTTACCTTTGAGAAGTATTTGAGGGATGGGTTCAAGTTGATTTTTCTGGAGAGGTTTTGCATTAACTTCTGCTGGTTGTCTTGGGGCACTCCCAAATAAAAAATCACTTTAAATTCATTTTCTGCCCAGAACTTGAATTCAGACTGCAAACCTGTGTGACGTCCAGCCTATGAATTCAGATTTCTACCCAGCCCAAGGTCAGGTTTCCTTGTGGTCTCCTTTTGGGTTGTGGGTCTATTTCTTATTCACTGGAAGTGGGAGCCTTTTGGAGTCCCAAATTTATGTAGGAACTGAGATATTTCTCCTGTTTCCTGAGCCATGTGCAGTCCTCATGGGAAACTTAGACTCCATAGGCTAAGGCAGGAACCCATAGGGCAAATGCCAGCTTTGCTGTTCTCTTACATCCCAAGGTTCCTGCTTTTGGTTTTGGTCTTTGAAGAATCCTTCCATTTTTACCAGTTCAGTAGTGTGTTTACAATTTTTATATTTTAAATTTTAAATAATACATTAATTATTTCTGTTGGGAAGGTCAAGTAGGGTATCTGGTAGGCCATATTGCCGGGAGGTCTGTCTTCTTTCTTCTCTACTATAGCCTGTGGGGCAAGAATTGCTATTCCTTGTTCACCGAAGGCTCAGAAAGGACGTGTAACTGGCTGCAGACACACAGGGCTAGCTGGTGAGGGACTCGGAAGGAGTCCTCCCCATCCTGCTCTCCTACCTTTTCTCTCCCCAAAATAACTGTTGACCATTTGTCAGAATTAGCTTTATGCTCTCAAAGGATACAAGTTCTTACCAGAATGCTTTAAATAGCTGAGCAGCTTTGCAAAATTTGTTTATGAATCTATTGTTTATCTTCCTCGAGAGAGGAAATGGCTTATGCATTTTTGGTGGCGTGTTTCTCCCGTGGCCACCAGCAGCCTTCCTGCCTCGTTCCCACTTGGCAAAGGCCTCCTAGACCCACAGCCAGATCCCGCGTGCACCTCGCCTAGACCCCAGCTTCCTCTCCTCCGTGTGCTCTCTCTCTTTCTGGGGTCTTCCCTCCCCTGGGCCTCTCTTCCACACCCCCAGCCCCATCCTTCCTGCTCTCAGTTTTCCTGTCTTCTCTTTGTGTGCCTTTCAGCAGAGGGGAGACCACAGAGCAGGGTGCTTAGACTTTATGGGCTTGAACCCAGCTCTGCCACGCCCTAGCTTCACCCCTCAGCGCTTGTTTCTCCATCTGCAACGTGGGGACCACAGACAGAGCGGTTCAAGGACTAAACGAGATGACTTGTGTATGCAGAGCCTGTAACAAGAGCTTACAGAGTATCACAGGCACTCAGTGCATGGTAGTCAGTACCATGGTAACTGAGTAGAGTCCCCTTCAGGGCTCACGCTTTTGTTCAGTGATGCTCTCATGTTGGCAGAGTTGGTTTATGAAATGGGATGGAAATGGAGGCAGAAATCTAGGGCCAAAGTAGGATACCCAGCCTCACTGGGGTATTTAAAAATAATAGTAATGATAATCTGAGGGAAGACAAAACGCATTGGTCTGGCCAGCGTTTGCATCAGCTGTAAACCACGGGCCCTAGAAATGGTCATTTCTAGAGACGGAACACCCCAGAATCCTGGCCCTCCCTCCCAGTTGTTTTCTCTGTCATGGAACCATGAGGGGGCTAGAGTCTCGTGACACCACTTGCTGGGGAGTTTTCCCTTGTGGACCCCCCAGTCCCTCAGGCAGTGGATGGCACACCCACTCTGCTAGACACCTGTCCAGAAGGGGCAGGATGGGCAGTCTTCACTGTTCATTTTACGTCCATCCTTACAGCTTACTTGACTGCTTTTTATTTCACACTCTCTTTTCATAAGGCAGTGACTTTCTATTACGCTTAGATTTGTGTCACTTCCTGATTCAGTATCTATCAAGCAACAGTGTTTTAACACCTGCTCTTTGTAGTAACTCTGGGGTTTGTACAGTGGGCAAATGTTATGAAAAATGCCCAGAGTTGCTTGAGACCCAAAAACTACTCTGAGAAATAGTCTATTCATTTAAAAGGCTTTATGACCCCAAAAAAATGCATAAAGGAAAAAAACGCCTTCCAGAGATGAAGTGCCAGGTATTCAGAGTAGGTTTTCAAGGGGGACAGCCATGTGTCCTCGACTGGGCAGGGAAGGGTTTCTGGGGAAGGCTAGGGAAGAGATTGGAGCTGGCCTCGGGGGAAAAGAAGGGTGAGGTGGCTGGAAAAGGAGCCTGGTACATGGTGGGTGTAGAAGTAGTGTGAACTGAGGTTTCGAGATGGGCATTCTCTGGAACCAGTGAGACCCACTGCAGTGCTTCTAGCCCCACAGATGGCGTCTGTGGCCCCTCTTAGAAAGCCACATCCATTAGCATATCAAGCTCCCTGACAAGCCCTGGAACTAATGTTTGACTGTGTTTCACCGGGTTTCCTCTGTTTAATCACTCATGGCCAGTGACCATGATGGTCTTGAATGGATATGCATTTGTTTGCCTTTTTGCCTCTCTATAAAGGCTACCAACTAACTTTTGTAAAACAGGGATTGGTGACTTTAAAAATTCAGTCTCTGGGGATCAAAACATTATTTGGAGTCAACTGCTTGTCTTCTTTCTCTGAGTATGGCTCAGATATCTAGGACGGTGGGGATTTCTAGGTGCCTGAGCATTGATGTTGCCGCACTCTGGAGGGGGGCTGGCTCCCAGGAAGATGTCCACCAACATTCTTGACCTAGCTGAGGGGCTAGGCCAACCCCACCCCATCCCCACCCAGCGTACAAACCTCAAAGTTTATTAACAGCCTCTCTCCAGATAATGATTCATGCTTCCTGTCCCTCCTCCGTTTTAGTTATTCAGGGCTGTGAGCCAAGATTGATTACTTACACTGTCCAACTGGCCTTCCCCATGGGGAGCTCAACTGGTAGATTAAATACTCTTCATTAGTTGACTTTGTCAGCAGAGTCCATACAGTCAGACCAGGGTTTTTGCTAGATGCAGATGTGGAAACCCTTTCCAGACCAGAAAGTCGGGACACATCGGGAGTATGTGAGGAGTTTGGGGGCTGTTTTTATGGTAGAGAGGCAGAAGGCGCCCCAGGCACAGGATGCATATGCTGCCATGGCCTCATAAAAGCCAATGGAAAAGGGTTCTTGGTTGAGTCTGTAAGTGCCTCTGTGGAGGCTGAACATCCTCTCCTCTCTGTTGGGTGGTCTTGGTTCTAAAACTATTTTAATAATCTTTATTATACTAGTCATATAGATTATTCAATTTTTTAATACTTATGTTATTGTATCTTTCGTCTTTTGGGTGTGCCTCATGGCATGTGGGATCTTAGTTCCCCAGCCCGGGATTAAACCCATGCCCTCTACAGTGGAAACACAGAGTCTTAACCACTCGACCACCAGGGAAGTCCCTAGATCATTCTATAAAAAAAAATTAAAACACTCCAGCTGGAGCTTCAGTTTGCTCTGATAACCTCCCCCACTCACTCACTTTGCTTTTCCAAAACACAGCAGAACTGAGACAGGCATCCAGGTGTTTTGACTCCTAGTGCTCCCCACCCACCCAGGGAGCCAGAGTTTTTAAGGATCAGCTGTCAGTGGTAGAAAACCCTACTGCTTCAATATTCTGCCTCAAGGTTGCTGGGTGTCCCCGAGATAGACAGGGTCTGGAAGGTTCCCCCAGCTGAGCCCTTGCTGGTCGCAGGCAGTGGGAGCTTCTTGCAGCCCGTCGGGTCCAGCCTCTTCATTCTGCAGAAGCTGAGTCTGAGATGCAGAGAGGGGAAGTCATTTGCCCAACAAGGTCACAGGGCCAGTCTCCTTTTCTGTTTGGCCCGGGTTATCTTTATATTGGGTTTGCATTTCCTGAATACGCAGCAGCTGGGTGGGGGGTGGGGCGGAGGGCAGGGGAAGTGGGCTTAGAAGAACCCCTTCTGAGAATGTTTAAATTTCCTGTGAGTGTCCCATGAAGAGGCAGATAATCTGTGTGCACATGATCCAGAGGAGGGGGGAGGCTTGGTTCCGGTCCAGAAGACGGAGAGTGGAGGGAGGAGGAGGAGGACTAGCGGGAGGGACAGAGGCCGAGCTGCTCTCATCGGTGGAATAGAAACAAACGGGGGTTTGTTCCTCTGCGCTTCCACCATGCCTTCTTGTTTGTCTTGAGGAACACTCAAGTCATGCGGAGGCTCCTGTTGGCCGTGTGCGGTTCCGAGGGCTTCTTTGGCTGACAACCAGAGGCCTCCGCTCTTTCTCCCTCAGGTCGGCGTCTTCCTAGCATGTGCGATATTTTGGAACTCTTTTCCTCCTTTGGAGCTTCCATAGTTTAGCTCAAAACTCACAGAAAAACAACAGGTCTAGACATGTTCCCCAAATGTCAAGGGCTGGCCTCCTTTTCCCCCTAACTTCTGGGAGGCTGGCATGGACTCTGAGGGACTCGGAGCTTCCACTAGAAAGGATCTTGTTCACCCATCACGTTAGGTGGCAGATGTGGGCACCAAGGCCTGCTTGCCTGGGCCAGCCCTGCCAGACAGCGTGTCCCACGTCCCCTTAAAGGGGGCTGTTGTTTGAGAGGCCAGGAGGCTGTAACTGCAAGTAAGGTAACATCAGATATGGACACAGTTACTGCCAATTTCCTGGAGTCTGAGAGCTGGAGCCCCCCTCGAAACAGGAAAAGAAGTAGATTACCTCCTTATTTGGCATGGTGGAGGGAATGAAATGTCTCTTTCCGGGTAACTGGGGCGGCTCCCCTTTCAGCTTCTTGCTTTAATGATAACCACTAATATCCCTAAGCTTGAGGTGGCCACTCAAGAATTACCTCTCCTTCCTTCTCCTGGAGTCTGAGCAGCCTGCGAGCCAGACCCCAGAGAGCAGAATATACCCTCTTAGTTACCGGTAGCCTCGCTAGAGAGCTTGGCCTGACCCTCGGCCACACTGAGTCCCTCTCGGGCACCACCGAGTCGCGCTGACCTGTGGAGATATGCAGGCCTCTCTCGCAGGGACCAGCCTGCCCCAGAAGCATCTTTCATCAATGAGCAAGTCATGTGGGCCTGTGCGCCTGCTTCTTCCTCCGCCTGGCGAACATTCTACTAAATGGATGTTAGCCTTTCCACGGCGACTCTGGCTCTTCCCTGGGGATAAAGGAGCATGTTCTCCGATGCGGTGGTGCTTTCTGCGGGGTGTCAGGGGAAGAGAGGTTACCTATCACTACACCAGAGGGGCCCATACAGCTGTGGTTTTTCTCTCTTCCTTGCTGCGTCCATGTCTAGCCATTTCTGCCCCTGAGCGCTGTGCTGCTCACTGAAACACAAGGGAAGGCTGAAGGTTGCCCAGGAAACAAATAACTAAACATATTCAATCATCCCTGAGTCACTGAGCCTGATCTAAACTGTACCCAAGTCAAAACAAAACAGCAGAAACCCCACCCAGGGGGTGAGACTTTGTGAGTCCTCCCTGGCCACCATGCACGTCCCAAACCCTCTCCTGTTTTAACCTTCACCCAAAACCTGGAGCAACGAGGTGTTGTTGCGCCCCTTTGACAGATGTCAAAACTGAGGCCTCAGCAAAACTCAAAACAGAGATTAGATAGGCCTGCCCAGTTCTCACTTTGCCATGGAATGTTAACGATTTGAACTCTGGTCTTCTGACTCCAGAGTCTGGTGCTTTGGGTGCCTCTGTACGGGAAATGCCTGCCACATAATCCATTTTGTTTCTCTCCAGTGAGAAAAGTTCCTGATGATTTTAAAAAAAAAAAAAAAGGTTTCAGAGAACTGAAGCTAGCCCTTTAAACCTAGAAAGAGAAAGAACTTGGGGTATAAGTTGCATCAGATTCTTTCTCATACTTCCATAGCTGTATGCTGAACGGTTGAAGGCTGCCTGGAGCTGATGCCCAGGGCAGTCTACACCAGGGTATAAGCCAGCTCTCCTTGACCTGTGAGAACTGGGGAGCACTGCAGGGGTCCAGCTAGGGCAAGTAACTTCAAGCTACTCCGATCTGTGACAGATGAACGAAGGGCACTGCACGGTATCAGAGGACACCTCCTCCTGGCCTCAGAGGGCCGGAGGTTTAGCCCCCAGCTGCATGTGTGGAGCCATGGGTCCATCATCCGCTGCGTGTGAGTTTCCTCATCTCTGAAATGGAGAAAGCAATTCTGAACTCACAGGCCCGTGGTGGGGACAAAACAAAATAGTGGATGTCGGTGCTTTGTCCAGTGCTCTCCAGAAGGCTACTGTTGGCCGTGAGGACAAGCACGCCCTCCCATGAACTTCACACTGTCCTTACCAGAGACTCCACGTGGGCCAAAGGGTTCATGGCCGTTGCCTCAGGGGACGGATCTGCTCTGAGCTCCACCGACCGCAGGCAGACACACCCACGGCCGCCAGGGCGGGTCAGCTTTGACCTCCTCGTCCCGGGGCTGTTGGAGAGAAGGAGCCACAAGCTTGTCACTCTTCTGTTCAGAAAAAGGCAGGAGAAAGAAAAGAAAAGGATGAAGAAAGAATTGAATTTTCCCCTTTCTCCCCTCCTTGCTATGACTGAGACTGCCACTTTAAAAAAAAAAAAAAAAGATGTTCTGGGTGATGGAACATAATATTTAGACATGTTGACTAACAGCTGATGGGCATGTTGTCAATACATCACCACAGATCATGTGGCCAGGATTGGTGGGTGGGAGATTTGTGTGTACGTGTGTTTGCACGCACATGCTTGAATGATTGTAAGTGATCGGGAAGGTCCCATGACCCTTATAGAAAGCAGCTCCTGTGGAAGGTTAGCCAGGGAGGTGGTGGGCTCTGAGGGTGGGAGTGGGAAGTGGACTTCCGTTGTGAATGGAGGGGGCTCGTCTCTGTATGAGTCTGCAGAAGTGAACTGTCCCCCCTTCCTCTCTCTCCTTCCCTGTCTTGTGTCCTTCGCTCCCAGGGCGCCCAGTAGGTACTCCCTAGAAGAGGCCCTGGTTTGATGGCCGAGGCAAATAAAGCAGCTGGAACCAGGGCACTAAGTGGTGTAATCAAGACGCGCAGCCCGAGTCTTGCCATTCTCACTTGCCCTCCAGGCGTTCTTCCTCCTGTCTCTGTCTTCACTTCCCCGCTGTTGTCAGGGGATTCGCCAGCCTCTCTGAGCCTTGGAGCTGCCTCTGTGACAGCTCCTGTCATAGGTCTCAGAATGAAAGCGGTTTTGCGGCGCTCCGTCTTCACAGATGCAGATCTAGGCATCGTCTTGACCCTCACTTCTCCCACACCCCTGCGCCCATCTCATCACTAAGTCCTGTCAGGTTCACCCCCGGATGCCCTTCCATCACCACCCACATCCGAACTGCCTGGCTTGGACCATCACTAAGCTGAGTACCCCTCGCATCCATCCAGTATCATCACTCACCCTCCTGCAGCCCGTTGTTCTGACCAGGGGTCCACAGATTATGGCCCATGGGCCAATCCAGCTGCTGCCTGATTGTGTGTACAGCCCACGAGCTAGAAATGTTTTGTCCATATGATGATTTGATGATATGGGACACTGATTTTGAACCCAACTAAACAAAATGTTATCCCTCCAAAAAATAATTCCATTCTTCTCATTAGATCTACATTATAGAAAATTGTACTCAATTACTCTTATATTTTGAGTTTCCTCAAGACGTTTGTAGAAATTTGTTTTTCCTCTTAATATATAAATGTCTACATTATAACCTCAATTTTGCCTCCTGGCTGTGAAGCCTAAAATACATACTGTCCAACCCTTTACAGAAAAGGTTGGCTGATCTCTCTTCCATCCTGTGGCCTTTGCTTAATGGAAATCTGATCAGTGACACATGCTGGTACACACACACACACATAGAAACACACTGCTCAAAACACTTTGCTTGTTCCTCAGTTGCTCTTGATGTAAAGATAAAACTCCTAACCTTTGAGAACCTGGGGCGGTCCAGCCCCTGCCCCTTCTCCAGTTTCATTGCTATGCTCCTGTTCTGGCCACCCTGGCCATCTTTCTGCTCTTGGGTCTACCACGTTCCCACCTGCCACAGGGCCTTTGCCCGTGCTGTCCTTGACTTTGTCTGGGAGGCTCTGTTTTTCCTGTTACACCCTTCTCATCCTGAGGTGGCTGTATCACTGAGTTACACAGAGGATTCTCCCCTGACCTTCTGCTGAGGTCACAGCCCCTGTTGTAACCCCGCATCACAGTCATAGACTTGGATCTGTCATTGTCTGACACGCCCCCATCCCTCGATGGCAAGCCCCTGACACCACGTCTTGCACCCCCCTCACCGTGTCCACTGTGCCTGGGACATAGTGGGCCCTCAGTAAAAACTTCATTTCATTGAATGTCTGAGAATCAAGGAAGGCATCATAAAAGATAGGTTTCAACAAGAACTTACAAGTTGAGAAGAAGGAGAAAGGGGAAAAGGGGATTTCAGGCAGAGGAACCAATATTCTGGAGACTCTGTGTGGCTCCATGTAGGGGTTCCAGATGTGTATGGGTGAATGGTGGGGCAAATCATTGAAAGAGGAGGTGAGGCCAAATCGTGGGGCGCCCTCTGCTAGGCTGAGCTCTATGGATGCTTCTCCTATGGACAGAGGGCACATTGGTGGTTTGAAGCAGAGAGGTGTTGTGGACAGTTGGCTAGAGGGGGTAGGGCTAGAGCAGGTGAGGCCAGCTATAAAGGGCTGTTCCGTGGATTATGATAGTGGGGATAAGAGAAGAAGGTGGTCAGGGAATGTTATGGAGGAGAGGCCAACTGGAATTGATAGCCGATTGGAAGTGGGGGAGGTGAGCTCTTGGGATCCCATGTTTCTGATCCAGGCCCTTCCAGGGTTTAAGATGAGTGGAGAGAGAGTTGTTGGGGTGCAGGTGGAGGGTGGACGTTTGTGTGAGAGTCAGGAGGTGGAGGTGTGAATACCTACAGCCCCCTGTTCTCTATGAAGTGGAGTTGGGGTCATCTGCTGAGACAAAAAGCTTTTGAGGTTCAGGTCGTAGGCTTTGGCCTCTTCCCCCTTTTGCAAGCAGAGGGTGCCATGTCCCCTCTAAAGTGTTGAGGGGTTCAACTCAGCCAGGAGCAGCTGGGGGTTCAGGCTGGGGATTTCTATCCCAAACAGCTCCTTAGGGGGTTAAACAGGCACTCAAGGAGATCTTAAGAGACCTGTCTTTCCTCACCCATTTCCTGAAACGTGATGTCTAGATTTCAGCTTTGTCAGAAATCCTACTGTGAACACCTTTGGAAAAAAGAGTTACACTCATCTCTGAAACATGTTCACCAAGGCCCTGCCGTACCCACCTCTGCTCTGAGCACCATGGGGAACCCAGCTCTTACCCCCCAGAGGGTCTACACCCAACCTGAAGACACGTAACTAACACATGAAATGCACAGAGATGGAACTCCCCGACGGTCCAGTGGTTTGGACTAGGCACTTTTCAGTGCTGTGGGCCCAGGTTCAATCCCTGATTGGGGAACTAAGATCTCACAAGATCTCAGTTAATTCAGTGTGACGTAAGTCGACAACCTGTGGATGCAAAGGGAAGTTTGACAAGCTTGTTGACTGCTTTCCCTAAACATTGAATGGGTTGGCTTTGGGTCAAACACTCTTTATGCCATCATGGAGAAGCAAGGGAGAGATGTAAAAACAGAGGTATTAAGACAGCTCTGCTTCTATAGAGCTTAGAGTCTGGCAACGGTGGAGAAATAGAACACCCAAGGTTCTGGCCTGGTTCTTGACTGAGAACTGACCTGGAGGAGTGACATGTGTCTGGGTCTACAGATCTTTGCCCAGGACTTGGTCCTCACTTTCCCCAGGGCCCCCAGGCTCTGGGAACCCCATGCCTGCCTTCTTGCTTCAGCTGCTGGGGCCCCTGGTGGATGCATCACTTCGGCCCTCTGGTCTTAGAGTAGCCAAGAGAAGTTATTTTTTCCTATTTATGTATTTATTCAGCTGTGTCAGTTCTTCATTGCATCATGCGAGCTCTCTCGTTGTGGCATTCGGGCTTAGTTGCCCTGCAGCATCCAGGATCATAGTTCCCTGACCAGGGATCGAACCTGTATCCCCTGCATTGCAAGGCGGGTTCTTAACCCCTGTACCACCAGGGTAGTTCCAAGGAAAGTTACTTTGGCAAGAAACGGAGGCAGTGAGGTAATGAGAGCCAGTGACCAAGGGAACATCGGTCTTGAGCAAGTCCAGACAGGCTTGGGAGCTTCCCAGGAGGGATGGAAGGGTTACCAGAGGAGGGGGTAAACCTCACAAAGGGCAGGACAGCCTCTTGATCTCCTGAGGCCTCTCAGAACCTGTTGGGTAGACGGAAGCCAGGCTCTGTGATCCTCCCACTGTTGCACACGAACGTCAACAGCAGGATTCTCAGGTGAATATTCACTTCCAACTTTTTTCTGTAATACTGGAATTTCTAGAAGCATCTGTAACTTAAAGCATGCAGTTTTTCCTCAGTCTTGGCGTGTGCTGTCATTTGGGACAAGACCCTCCCAGAAGTGGTCTCAAAAGTGGTCACGATAGCTTGCATCGGCTCGTCTCCTGCAGGGCGTCTTCCCTATTCCATCCCTGGGGCTGTCTATCCTTTGCTTCCCCTCGCTCAACAGCTTCCCGTGGGCTCTAGGATCCTGGTCAGGGTCCTCTCTCCTCTGATGAGGAAGGCTGGCCCCCCTTGCTCAGCACAAGCTCTAAAGAGACATCTCCAGGGGCAGCCAAGCCACTGAGTCAGACTTCAGTCCAGGGGCTCTGGGGTGGTGGGAAATGAGCGGGGGGCTGAGGCCCTGTGTCTGGCTCCACTGAGCGAACGCCTGCTTAGCACAGTGCCAGGTGCGGGGCCCAGGCTGTGTCCTGGAGACAGCAAGAAGGGGCCTCCAGCTGCCCTCGACAAGTTCACCCCCACTGGGAAGGTGGGGGCGGACTGAGGATGATCCGCCAGAACCCGGTTCACAGGGGCCCGGAGTAGGAAGGCTGGCCCCCCTTGCTCAGCACAAGCTCTAAAGAGACATCTCCAGGGGCAGCCAAGCCACTGAGTCAGACTTCAGTCCAGGGGCTCTGGGGTGGTGGGAAATGAGCGGGGGGCTGAGGCCCTGTGTCTGGCTCCACTGAGCGAACGCCTGCTTAGCACAGTGCCAGGTGCGGGGCCCAGGCTGTGTCCTGGAGACAGCAAGAAGGGGCCTCCAGCTGCCCTCGACAAGTTCACCCCCACTGGGAAGGTGGGGGCGGACTGAGGATGATCCGCCAGAACCCGGTTCACAGGGGCCCGGAGGAGGGACCGACTCAGGAAGTGCCGCTGGGAAGGCCTCCAGCCCCAGACACCAGAGGTCCTTCTGGCTTGTTTCCTGATTCCCAGAATTCCCCCCAAAGTCTTAGAACTCTGGGCCAGAAGGGCCGTGGCATTGCCCCAGGCTGGGGCCCTGTGTTGACAGGATGGCCCAGCGTGGCACTGACATCATAACCCGGGGTACCTCCCGTCCGAAACGCAGACAGAAGGGCCAAGTGTACGTGTTAGTCGCTCAGTCGTGTCCTACTCTTTGCAACCCCGTGAACTGTAGCCCGCCAGGCTCCGCTGTCTGTGGGATTCTCAGGCAAGAATCCTGGAGTGGGTTGCCATTCCCTTCTCCAGAGGGTTTTGCTAACCCAGGGATTGAAGTACTCTAGGCGGATTCTTACGGTCTGAGCCACCAGCGAAGCCTGAAACACAGCAGAAGGACCAAGAGAGCACCAGAACCTTCATGCATGTATTTCCACACAAGGGAGCAGCCCAGGCTTCGTTACCCAATGAACTGTGGGCTGCTTGCCAGAAAGAAGGGAGGTGGTTTCCCCTGATACACCAGCTCCTTCTCCAGGCCCTGGGTGTCAAGGGGCATTTGTTTTTTGTACAGTCTAACATCTTTAACATCACAGATCAAAGCCAAGCCAGCTGCTCCATTTGTGAATTGAGCCCCTAACCATGCAGCCTACCTGGAATCCTGGGGGACATTGGGGATGGGGGCTGGTGTAGTCCCGGGGGCCAGTGCTGGCCGTCCGCCTCCCTTCCACTGCAGAGGAAGCCAGTCTGTGCTGCTTGAACGGCTGGAGTCCCTCCCAGCAGCTCGGCCCAGGGTGCTGGGTATGGGGCTTGAGTGACAGGAGCAGAGTCCTCAGGTGCTTGACTTGTGTTTTCTTAGGTTTCTTATCACTGGGAGTGGGGCCAGTGAGTCTACATCTACCTGCCAGCCAGCCCTCCTTCCCTCCATCTTCACTCCGTGCTCCCTGTGGCTGCATCAGAGGGAGGCCTCCCAGTCGCCCAGCCCTGCCCTGCCCTGCCCGGAAAAGCTGTCGGAACAGGGCTCCTTCCCTGGCTGCACCCCTCAGTGCTGATTCACAAGGCCTGAGCTTCAGGTGCTCGGAGGCAGGAGTGGAGGCTCCTCCCTGTAACCCTGGCCCAGACCCCTCCATCTGGTCACCCTGCCGAGACCCTCCCTGAGTCCCCAGCAGCAGGGGAGTGCTGGCTGGAGTGACCCTAGCCCCCTGCCAGGCTTTCCTCTGCCCCCTCCACCTCCTCCTTGTGAGATTTTTTGGCTCTTTAGGAAGCCTGGCACCTGCCCCCGCCCCAAGGCTGTGGGCCTCAAGACAGAGGTTTGCAGGGTTTTGTCTCCCCTAGCAGGGTTCTGGCACAGTAGGTCCTCCGTGTGAGTTTGCAAGAAGGAATACAGAGGATAAGGCCAGGCACAGATGCCAGTCTCCAGGCTGGGAGGCCAGTGGTCATGACCTAGTCATATTTCCTGGCGCAAAGTAGGTCCTCAAAATATGGTCATGTGATTCCTAAAGTTCTCCCAGCAGCAGCTCCTTAGGAGACACGTGTGATGAGGAAGTAGTCGGTGTTCAGGTCACCCAGGGACTCACGTGTGAATGGTTCCAGTGTCTCCCCATGCTGCCTTCCCTCTGCACATCTCTTATCAACTTCCGCTAGTCCTTATTCCTTTCTAAAAATATGTATTTCTTTACTTGGCCGTGCCAGGTCTTAGTTGTGTCACGCGGGATCTGGTTCCCTGACCAGGAATCGAACCTCGGCCCCCTGCACTGGGAGCACAGAGTCTTAGCCACTGAACTAGAAAGGGAAGTCTGACTAGTTTTTATTTCTAATCTCCCCACCTAGTCCCAACCATTTGTCAAGGAGGGGTGATTTGAAAAACTGTATCCAGGAATGTATCAACAGGGCCCCCTCGGACCATGTCTGCCTCCTCCAGGAAGCCCCCCTAGACTTCTGAGCCGCCTCGCCTCTTTTCTCCCTGTGTCCTCAGCATCCACATTGCTTCATACCAGAAAGTGAAATAGCTCCCATCTCCATGCCCTGGTGGAGAGCCGGTCCCAGGAAGCGAAGTCCAAAATCTCCAGGCTGCGAGTCAGGCTTCTTCCTGGTTTCCTGGGGCTTGGGAGGAAGCAATTGATGTTGTTACGGGGTGAGACTGAGAGATGGAGAAATAAATGTCTCTTGGTGTCCAAAGGAAGGCTTGTGAACTCGCCCAGGGCTGAGAGTCAGCGTGAGACTGGGGGCAGGGAGCAATGGGGCCGGGAGGGAGCAAGGACAGGCCAGGCACTCTGCGTGGAGGAAGACTCAGCTCTAATCGCCCGCATTGGCAGAACTGGTCCGCGGTAATTGGGTTACTGGATTATAAAACACCCACTGGCTTTATTTAGAAGACTAATCAGAAAGCATTTAGAACAACAGTGTTGCTAGAAAGGAGACCACGAGCCACGAGCCACGAGTCCATGTCTTGGAGAACTGCCCTTGGCTTCTGCTTCCTTCGGGGAACAGAATTCCAGGGGGATCCAAGTTAAGTTCCTTTGACAGACCTGAGAAGAAGTCGTGCCTAAGACCGAAGCCAAGTCACTAGGGGAATTGTGTGTATAGTCCCTGAAGGATAGCCTGGTGTCAGAAAAAGGAAAATCTTTTTGGTTTTTTCTTCCTCAAACAAGTGGCGGTGGTCTGGCAGGAGCAGGGTGTTACCCTGAATTGTAAGCAAACAAGTCTTGCCNGGGGAACCCCATGCCTGCCTTCTTGCTTCAGCTGCTGGGGCCCCTGGTGGATGCATCACTTCGGCCCTCTGGTCTTAGAGCAGCCAAGAGAAGTTATTTTTTCCTATTTATGTATTTATTCAGCTGTGTCAGTTCTTCATTGCATCATGCGAGCTCTCTCGTTGTGGCATTCGGGCTTAGTTGCCCTGCAGCATCCAGGATCATAGTTCCCTGACCAGGGATCGAACCTGTATCCCCTGCATTGCAAGGCGGGTTCTTAACCCCTGTACCACCAGGGTAGTTCCAAGGAAAGTTACTTTGGCAAGAAACGGAGGCAGTGAGGTAATGAGAGCCAGTGACCAAGGGAACATCGGTCTTGAGCAAGTCCAGACAGGCTTGGGAGCTTCCCAGGAGGGATGGAAGGGTTACCAGAGGAGGGGGTAAACCTCACAAAGGGCAGGACAGCCTCTTGATCTCCTGAGGCCTCTCAGAACCTGTTGGGTAGACGGAAGCCAGGCTCTGTGATCCTCCCACTGTTGCACACGAACGTCAACAGCAGGATTCTCAGGTGAATATTCACTTCCAACTTTTTTCTGTAATACTGGAATTTCTAGAAGCATCTGTAACTTAAAGCATGCAGTTTTTCCTCAGTCTTGGCGTGTGCTGTCATTTGGGACAAGACCCTCCCAGAAGTGGTCTCAAAAGTGGTCACGATAGCTTGCATCGGCTCGTCTCCTGCAGGGCGTCTTCCCTATTCCATCCCTGGGGCTGTCTATCCTTTGCTTCCCCTCGCTCAACAGCTTCCCGTGGGCTCTAGGATCCTGGTCAGGGTCCTCTCTCCTCTGATGAGGAAGGCTGGCCCCCCTTGCTCAGCACAAGCTCTAAAGAGACATCTCCAGGGGCAGCCAAGCCACTGAGTCAGACTTCAGTCCAGGGGCTCTGGGGTGGTGGGAAATGAGCGGGGGGCTGAGGCCCTGTGTCTGGCTCCACTGAGCGAACGCCTGCTTAGCACAGTGCCAGGTGCGGGGCCCAGGCTGTGTCCTGGAGACAGCAAGAAGGGGCCTCCAGCTGCCCTCGACAAGTTCACCCCCACTGGGAAGGTGGGGGCGGACTGAGGATGATCCGCCAGAACCCGGTTCACAGGGGCCCGGAGGAGGGACCGACTCAGGAAGTGCCGCTGGGAAGGCCTCCAGCCCCAGACACCAGAGGTCCTTCTGGCTTGTTTCCTGATTCCCAGAATTCCCCCCAAAGTCTTAGAACTCTGGGCCAGAAGGGCCGTGGCATTGCCCCAGGCTGGGGCCCTGTGTTGACAGGATGGCCCAGCGTGGCACTGACATCATAACCCGGGGTACCTCCCGTCCGAAACGCAGACAGAAGGGCCAAGTGTACGTGTTAGTCGCTCAGTCGTGTCCTACTCTTTGCAACCCCGTGAACTGTAGCCCGCCAGGCTCCGCTGTCTGTGGGATTCTCAGGCAAGAATCCTGGAGTGGGTTGCCATTCCCTTCTCCAGAGGGTTTTGCTAACCCAGGGATTGAAGTACTCTAGGCGGATTCTTACGGTCTGAGCCACCAGCGAAGCCTGAAACACAGCAGAAGGACCAAGAGAGCACCAGAACCTTCATGCATGTATTTCCACACAAGGGAGCAGCCCAGGCTTCGTTACCCAATGAACTGTGGGCTGCTTGCCAGAAAGAAGGGAGGTGGTTTCCCCTGATACACCAGCTCCTTCTCCAGGCCCTGGGTGTCAAGGGGCATTTGTTTTTTGTACAGTCTAACATCTTTAACATCACAGATCAAAGCCAAGCCAGCTGCTCCATTTGTGAATTGAGCCCCTAACCATGCAGCCTACCTGGAATCCTGGGGGACATTGGGGATGGGGGCTGGTGTAGTCCCGGGGGCCAGTGCTGGCCGTCCGCCTCCCTTCCACTGCAGAGGAAGCCAGTCTGTGCTGCTTGNTCTAACATCTTTAACATCACAGATCAAAGCCAAGCCAGCTGCTCCATTTGTGAATTGAGCCCCTAACCATGCAGCCTACCTGGAATCCTGGGGGACATTGGGGATGGGGGCTGGTGTAGTCCCGGGGGCCAGTGCTGGCCGTCCGCCTCCCTTCCACTGCAGAGGAAGCCAGTCTGTGCTGCTTGAACGGCTGGAGTCCCTCCCAGCAGCTCGGCCCAGGGTGCTGGGTATGGGGCTTGAGTGACAGGAGCAGAGTCCTCAGGTGCTTGACTTGTGTTTTCTTAGGTTTCTTATCACTGGGAGTGGGGCCAGTGAGTCTACATCTACCTGCCAGCCAGCCCTCCTTCCCTCCATCTTCACTCCGTGCTCCCTGTGGCTGCATCAGAGGGAGGCCTCCCAGTCGCCCAGCCCTGCCCTGCCCTGCCCGGAAAAGCTGTCGGAACAGGGCTCCTTCCCTGGCTGCACCCCTCAGTGCTGATTCACAAGGCCTGAGCTTCAGGTGCTCGGAGGCAGGAGTGGAGGCTCCTCCCTGCAACCCTGGCCCAGACCCCTCCATCTGGTCACCCTGCCGAGACCCTCCCTGAGTCCCCAGCAGCAGGGGACTGGCCCACAGCACCTCTTGAGTGCTGGCTGGAGTGACCCTAGCCCCCTGCCAGGCTTTCCTCTGCCCCCTCCACCTCCTCCTTGTGAGATTTTTTGGCTCTTTAGGAAGCCTGGCACCTGCCCCCGCCCCAAGGCTGTGGGCCTCAAGACAGAGGTTTGCAGGGTTTTGTCTCCCCTAGCAGGGTTCTGGCACAGTAGGTCCTCCGTGTGAGTTTGCAAGAAGGAATATAGAGGATAAGGCCAGGCACAGATGCCAGTCTCCAGGCTGGGAGGCCAGTGGTCATGACCTAGTCATATTTCCTGGCGCAAAGTAGGTCCTCAAAATATGGTCATGTGATTCCTAAAGTTCTCCCAGCAGCAGCTCCTTAGGAGACACGTGTGATGAGGAAGTAGTCGGTGTTCAGGTCACCCAGGGACTCACGTGTGAATGGTTCCAGTGTCTCCCCATGCTGTCTTCCCTCTGCACATCTCTTATCAACTTCCGCTAGTCCTTATTCCTTTTTAAAAATATGTATTTCTTTACTTGGCCGTGCCAGGTCTTAGTTGTGTCACGCGGGATCTAGTTCCCTGACCAGGAATCGAACCTCGGCCCCCTGCACTGGGAACGCAGAGTCTTAGCCACTGAACCAGAAAGGGAAGTCTGACTAGTTTTTATTTCTAATCTCCCCACCTAGTCCCAACCATTTGTCAAGGAGGGGTGATTTGAAAAACTGTATCCAGGAATGTATCAACAGGGCCCCCTCGGACCATGTCTGCCTCCTCCAGGAAGCCCCCCTAGACTTCTGAGCCGCCTCGCCTCTTTTCTCCCTGTGTCCTCAGCATCCACATTGCTTCATACCAGAAAGTGAAATAGCTCCCATCTCCATGCCCTGGTGGAGAGCCGGTCCCAGGAAGCGAAGTCCAAAATCTCCAGGCTGCGAGTCAGGCTTCTTCCTGGTTTCCTGGGGCTTGGGAGGAAGCAATTGATGTTGTTATGGGGTGAGACTGAGAGATGGAGAAGTAAATGTCTCTTGGTGTCCAAAGGAAGGCTTGTGAACTCGCCCAGGGCTGAGAGTCAGCGTGAGACTCTCAGCAGTGGGGCCGGGAGGGAGCAAGGACAGGCCAGGCACTCTGCGTGGAGGAAGACTCAGCTCTAATCGCCCGCATTGGCAGAACTGGTCCGCGGTAATTGGGTTACTGGATTATAAAACACCCACTGGCTTTATTTAGAAGACTAATCAGAAAGCATTTAGAACAACAGTGTTGCTAGAAAGGAGACCACGAGCCACGAGCCACGAGTCCATGTCTTGGAGAACTGCCCTTGGCTTCTGCTTCCTTCGGGGAACAGAATTCCAGGGGGATCCAAGTTAAGTTCCTTTGACAGACCTGAGAGGAAGTCGTGCCTAAGACCGAAGCCAAGTCACTAGGGGAATTGTGTGTATAGTCCCTGAAGGATAGCCTGGTGTCAGAAAAAGGAAAATCTTTTTGGTTTTTTCTTCCTCAAACAAGTGGCGGTGGTCTGGCAGGAGCAGGGTGTTACCCTGAATTGTAAGCAAACAAGTCTTGCCAAACCGTTGGCCAAAGTCAACTTCCTCTCTCTCTCTGATTCAAAGGATGGTCCTTTCCATCCTTCTTTGCAGACTGTGTTCTGTCTCCTCTATCCCTGGGGGGTTTAAGGGGAGGGGAGAAGGACGTGGAGGCACTGGAACAGAGGTCAGCATGCCATGGCTGGGACCAAATCCAGCCCCCGCCTGTTCTTGAATGGCCTGTGGGCCCAGAAGGGTTTTTCACGTTGGAGAAAAATCCAAAAAAAGAACACTCTTTCTTGACATGTGAAAATTATATAAAATTCAGTGTCCATAAATAAAATTGTGTTAGAACACAACCACACATTTATATATGGTTTATGGCTCCGTTTGCACTGCAACCGCCGAGCTGTGACAGACACTGTATGGCCCACAAAGCTGAAAATATTTACTCTCTGGCCCTGTACAGAAAAGCCCTGTGCTAAAACATCTCCGCAGAGCCTTCTTACTATGTACAGCATTCCATGACTCTGGCACTCTAGCACCCTGGGAAGATAGTAAATTCTGGCCCTCGGTCCACGTCAGAGGCATAGGAATCTGGGGGTGAAGTGCTTTAGGCCTCATTTGTCTGACTTGGCATTGCAGCTCAATGAGTGTCTATTGAGCATCAGCTGTGTTCCAGTCTCTGGGGACCCAAATGGAGAGGATGCTGTCCCTGCCTTAGAAGGACTGGGCAGCCAATGGGGGCATAACACCAAAGCAGGTCATTTGACTCTAATGCTTCAGAGGAATCAGAGTGAGCATCTCAGGTTTTGAGCAGGCAGCGTTTTTGTTGAGCTGAATCCAAAATCCTGGAGTCTTGTTCTAAGGAAGGACTTGACCAAAGAAATGTGAAAGCAGTTGTTCTGTTAATTCATTCATAAATGAAAAAGTTTCTGGTGCCAGTTACCCAATAGGAAGTGTTATACATAATGAGAAAAGCAGTTACCTTATTAGCAAAATAATAAAGACTTGAATCTTGAGTTAGTATTATAACAGTCCTGTGGGACTAACTAATCCGCCAAGAAGAACAGTTTCCAGGTTTTAAATGTTTTATTTAAAAACATTTGACCAGATGCTGAACTGTGGGCCTGGTGTGCTGCTGCGTGTGTGAATGGGGGTGGGGGTGGAGGTGTGTACAAGCATTCTTGTATGAGCATAAACTGTCTCTAGAATGTTCCTGGGAAGATAGTAAATTCTGGCCCTCGGTCCACGTCAGAGGCATAGGAATCTGGGGGTGAAGTGCTTTAGGCCTCATTTGTCTGACTTGGCATTGCAGCTCAATGAGTGTCTATTGAGCATCAGCTGTGTTCCAGTCTCTGGGGACCCAAATGGAGAGGATGCTGTCCCTGCCTTAGAAGGACTGGGCAGCCAATGGGGGCATAACACCAAAGCAGGTCATTTGACTCTAATGCTTCAGAGGAATCAGAGTGAGCATCTCAGGTTTTGAGCAGGCAGCGTTTTTGTTGAGCTGAATCCAAAATCCTGGAGTCTTGTTCTAAGGAAGGACTTGACCAAAGAAATGTGAAAGCAGTTGTTCTGTTAATTCATTCATAAATGAAAAAGTTTCTGGTGCCAGTTACCCAATAGGAAGTGTTATACATAATGAGAAAAGCAGTTACCTTATTAGCAAAATAATAAAGACTTGAATCTTGAGTTAGTATTATAACAGTCCTGTGGGACTAACTAATCCGCCAAGAAGAACAGTTTCCAGGTTTTAAATGTTTTATTTAAAAACATTTGACCAGATGCTGAACTGTGGGCCTGGTGTGCTGCTGCGTGTGTGAATGGGGGTGGGGGTGGAGGTGTGTACAAGCATTCTTGTATGAGCATAAACTGTCTCTAGAATGTACAAACCTGAGTGATTGTCTGGAGGGGTGCTGGCTGTCAGAAGTACCCTTTATAAAAAATTTGCTCTAACTTTTCATTTTCGAGCATTTATTTGAGATTATTTTCACTCTTTTGTATGCTCTTTTATACCTTTTGTATGTTTTTTTATACCTTTTGAATTTTGAACCATGTGAATTTAGTATCTATTCAAAAATATATAAACTTAATGAAATAAGTAGCATATGGTTTTGCTGTTACCTCAATACATCTCCCTAGGGAAGTCATTTTTCCTCTCTCCCATTCAGTATATGATTCTTTTTTTTTTCCATTTTATGATATCTCTATTCACCTTTTTCAATTAATTTTTTAACTGGAGGATAAGGAAATGGTAACCCACCCCAGTATTCTTGCCTGGAAAATCCCGTGGACAGAGGAGCCTGGCGTTCTACAGTCCGTGGGGCTGCAGAAGAGTCGGACATGACTGAGCAACTAAACAATTGCTTTGCAATGTTGTGTTCGTTTCTGCTATACAAAAATGTGAATCAGTCATAACTGTATACATGTGTGTATATACACACATACACATATATATAAACATATCCCCTCCCAGAGCTTACCTCCCACCAATAGCCAGGACAAGGAAGCAACCTAGATGTCGATCGACAGATGAATGGATGAAGAAGTTTTGGTACATATATATGATGGAATATTACTAAGCCATAGGAAGGAACAAATGTGAATCAGTCGAACTGAGGTGGATGAACCTACTGCCGTTAAACAGAGTGTATGATTCTTGATTGCCTACTACTGTTGACTCAGGTACTCTTCTATGTTTGGAAGTTACGGACAGCCTTCAACTTGAGAGGGCATCAGACTGAACAGGAGGGCTCATTAAAACACGGACGGCCAGGACTTCCCTGGCAGCCCAGTGGCTGGTAGTCTGTGCTCCCAATGTCGGGGGTGGAGGGGCTCAGGTTTGATCCTTGGTCGGGGAACTGGGATCCTGCATGCTGTACGACACAGCCAAAAAGAAATGTTTTTTAAAAATAAGCACAGACCGCTGGGCCCCACCCCACCCCCCACATTCAGTGGGTCTGGGTGAGTCTCAAGAATCAGCATTTACACAAACTGGTGTATATACAATGGAGAAACAACAAGGTCCTACTGTAAAGCACAGTAGGAACTATAATCTATAATCCCTGTGATAAACCAAAATGAAAAAGAATATGAAAAAAGAATGTATAACTGAGTTACTTTGATGTATAGTAGTAATTAGTGCAACATTGTAATTCAACTATATGTCAATAAAAAATAAATTTAAAGGAAAAGAGAAAGAATCAGCATTTACAAGTTCCCAAGTGATGCTGATGCTGCTGGCCTGGGAAAAAACACTTTGGGAGCCCCGCCTCTGACTTTCTAGCGTTTTCTGCTTTCTAGGGTTCTTTATAAATAAACTACGTTCCCAGTTCTGAAATTATCCACAAATAACGGATACAGTAGCTCAGAACACCAAGTAATCCCTCTTGCGCAGCAGTCTGGGAACACAACAGAGCAGACAGGTCAACAGACATAAAATTATCTAGCTTCCCTTCCACCCACGGTGTATAATGGAGAGACACGGAGTCAGATCATGGTCAGAGTCTGGTGAGTTTCAGCAGGTAATTCTTCCTGGGGGAGGTGCCGTGGTGCAAGGCTTTCAAGGAAGGTTACGTGGTGAGGTTTAAGCCAGGCAGGACATTCTGATATCACCAGGGCTAATGCCCACAGGATAACACTGCTGGACATAGTTTTTTTTTTCTTTTCATTTATTTGGCTGTGCTGGGTCCCAGTTGCAGCATGCAGGATCCTTAATTGTCCATGCAGAATCTTTAGTTGTGGCATGTGGGATCCAGTTCCCCAACCAGGGATCAAACCCGGGCCCCCTGCATTGGGAGCTTGGAGTCCCAGGGACCACCAGGGATGTCCCTGAACATCATTTTAAGACCCCCACAATTTATCCCTGACCATACAAATTTAGCCTGATCATCAGTGAGTTCCTCACAAGAACGTGGAGCCTCAGCATGGACCCCTGCACCTGATTCTCTGCCTTTGTGCATGTTCCCACAGGTGGAATACTCCTGCTGGTCCTCTCAGCTCTGTAAACCCTATTTGTCCATCAGGACCAGGTAAAATATAATTGTTCTTTATGAGGATTTAATATTCGCTCAGCCTGCACTGAATATCTTTTCCTGTATATCAGTTCACCAGGACACTTGATCATTGTTCTCTTAATTTTTTTTCCACTTATTGATTCATTCATTCAATAATATTACCCCTCTGTCAAGAAATTCTTATCAGGGGGCCTACTGTGAATTATGGTAGATTTGGAGAATAGAATCATCAGTTCAGTTCAGTTCAGTTGCTCAGTTGTGTCTGACTCTTTGCAACCCCATGAATCGCAGCACACCAGGCCTCCCTGTCCATCACCAACTCCCAGAGTTTATTCAAACTCATGTCCATTGAGTCGGTGATGCCATCCAGCCATCTCATCCTCTGTCGTCCCCTTCTTCTCCTGCCCCCAATCCCTCCCACCATTAGAGTCTTTTCCAATGAGTCAACTCTTTGCATGAGGTGGACAAAGTATTGGAGTTTCAGCTTCAGCATCGTCATCAGCTTCAGCATCTCCCTCCAAAGGAATCCCAGGACTGATCTCCTTTAGGATGGACTGGTTGGATCTCCTTGCAGTCCAAGGGACTCTCAAGAGTCTTCTCCAACACCACAGTTCAAAAGCATCAATTCTTTGGCGCTCAGCCTTCTTCATAGTCCAACTCTCACATCCATACATGACCACTGGAAAAACCATAGCCTTGACTAGACAGACCTTTGTTGGCAAAGTAATGTCTCTGCTTTTTAATATGCTATCTAGGTTGGTCATAATAGGCTAAAAGAAAAAAACAGACATGGTCCCTGCCCTGGTAAGAGAAAGATCCATGAATCAAATAATTACACTGGTGGAAATACAGTTACAGCCTGAGGAAAGTGGTCTGAAGGAAAGGGATACGGTTTTATGAGAACATAAAAGAAATCATCCTGATGTGGCCTTGGGAGTTGAGATTAGGATAGACTTTCTAAGAAAGTATAGTTTGGGCTGAGAACTGAAGGATGCCCAGAACTTGGCTGGATGAAGAGGTGGAGCAGGGAAGGGGAAAGCTCTCCAAATTGGGGAGGGGCAGTATGTGCAAAGGTCCTGTTGTAAGAGGCAGCTTGGCAGATTCATAGAACCTGGTCACTCTGGGAGACCAGAGTGACTGGGAATGTGGACAGGGAGTTGGTGGGGAGAACAAGGAGGAAAGGTTATATCCTGTGGCTGGGGACAAATGATGTTATCACAGTACATTTTGGAAAGATCTGCTGCTGCTTTGTGGAGAATGGACATGACTGAAAGCAGGGAGATCACCAATCAGCATGCTTTGGAGATGGTGCAGAAGATACATACAGTGCCCTGGACTAGGGTGCTAGTAGTGGAACCAGAGGAAAATGGGTCGAGTTCAGAAAGTAGTAGGTAGTGAATTGATCGGTTGTAGTGGTTGGTTAAGGGGGAAGCAAGAGTCAAGGGTGAGACTTTGTTTTGGTTTACTTTCTTAAAATATTTATTTATTTAGGCTGTGCTGGGTCTTAGTTAGGCTTCCCAGGTGGCGCTAGTGGTAAAGGACCCACCTGCTAACGCGGGAGACATAAGAAACACAAGTTCAATCCCTGGGTCGGAAAGATGGCCTAGAAGAGGGCACGGAAGCCACTCCAGTGTTCTTGCTTGGAAAATCCCATGGACAGAGGAGCCTGGCAGGCTAGGATCCAGAGGGTCACACAGAGTCAAACACGACCGAAGCGACTTAGCTCGCACACACTCAGGGGTCTTAGTTGCAGCCTGCAGGATCTTTTTTTTTAGGTGTGGGATCTAGTTCCCTAACCAGAGGTCAAACCTGAGCCCCCTTCGCTGGGTGCGTGGAGTCTTCACCACTGGACCATCAGGGAAGTCCCAAGGGCTTTGGAGGAGCATCCATTTGTGGGGAGATGATGTTGAGTTTGCTTTGAGCTTGGAGATGGGGGTGTGGAGTAGGAGGCTGATCAGGAGGGCAGACCCTCTTGGGGAGTCGCTGGGAGTCCTCAAGGCTTCATCGTCAGGGTCTGCTCCAGCCACGCCTATCCAGCCTTTGCCCCACCCCACTGCTTTCCTTGTTCCACCCTTCATTCCACCAAACCAAATGCCTCACCCTGAATTTGCCCATCTCCATCTCTTCTCATTCAGAAAGGGACAGAGAGACCAACTTGGATTTGCTCCCAGTTGGAGGGAGTGTCTTCAGAAACTTCCTGCTTAAAATCCCCCATAAAAGGATATTGTAAAACCATTTACCCCCTCACACATTTTTAAGTTTACATCTACATTTTTTATCATATGTCTGCAGAAGATGCAATTTCCAGTACATTGTAAACATTGATATTTTAAAGTAAAACTATGACATCACTGTTTTAAATTTATCCAGTGGAATCTAAACACCATGGAATTTGATACCCACATCATCCATTTTAAAAATGCATGAACATGTTCTTCATTAATAGTCAGTGTTCCTTTTTCTCCTGAAATTTTATTTCTGTTTCACTTCCCCCGTGGAATTTTATGCTAATGTAATATGTTTTTGTCCCTAAAACTATCATTTGTTTCCCTATCCTAATTTTTGGTTACAATTTTATATGAAGGTAAAACTTTAAAAATGTTCTGAAATCATAAAGTTCTAAGTTCTAAAATTTTCTTCCTGTTTGAGTTATCATTATAATGATTATTGAAAGTGTGCAGTTGATCAAGATAGCATAAAGTATATTCTAATTTGGGTAAATAATACTCATAAAAACTAAAATTATATATACCTTAGATGGTGATGCTGGAGACTTTTTAAAGTTATTTTTAATTGTTTTTCATGTAAATACTTTTTTGTTTGCGGTGTTGGTGGGGGGGTTTGTTTGAAGTATAATTAATTTACAGTGCTGTGCCAATCTCTGCTGTACAGCACCGTGGCTCCGTTTTACACATTCTTTTTAAAATATTCTCTTCCATCATGATTCATCCCCGGAGACTGGATATAGTTCCCTGTGCTAAACAGTAGGACCTTGTTGTTTATCCATTCTCAATGTAATAGTTTATATCTACCAGCCCCAAACTCCCAGTTCACCCCTCTCCCACCCTCCTCCCTTGGCAACCACAAGTCTGAGCTCTGTGCCTGTGAATCTGTTTCTTTTTTGTCGTTAGGTTCATTTGTGCTATATTTTAGATTCCACTTATACGTGATATGATATGATATTTGTTTTTCTCCTTCTGACTTACTTCACTCAATATGACAATCTGGAGTTGCAATGTTGCTGCACATGGCATTACTTTGTTCTTTTCTATGGATGAGTAGAATTCCTTTATATGTGTGTGTGTGTGTGTGGTGTGTGTACCACGTTCTATGGATGAGTAGAATTCCTTTATGTGTATGTGTGTGTGTGTGGTGTGTGTACCACATCTTCTTTATTCATTCGAACATTTAGGTTGCTTCCATGCTTTGGCTAAGTCATTTTTTTATTGACACACAACATATACATATGTGATGAAGTCCGAGTGTGCAACTCAGGTTATCACAGAGTAAGCACACCACCACCCATGCAGTTATCACCCAGATCCAGAGGTACACTCTTGCTGGTGCTGGGTTAGTTATTTCTTCTGTTTTTTGTTTTTTAACCTGTCCATGGAAGAATACTATTTGTTGCATAAGATATGAGACACAGACCAGCATCTGTTACATTTCCATTTTTCATTTATATAGATGTAAACACTGAAAACCCTCATTCGTATAAACTAATAGATAAAAAATATGAGTTTTATTAAAGTGGTGTCAGCTCAGTGTTCTTGATCTGCTTCTGAGTTATGTACCAAAAATCACATAGCGATCTATCACTGACAATTGTATTTTAATTCTACTGGGCCTTCCTAATGAAAAACAAGAAGTGGAAACCACCTAGCTTAACAAATAAGATTTACTACTTATTTATTAGAGTGTCTCACTTTCAGTGTTCTGAGTGTGGGCTCAGTAACTGTGGCACAGGGGCCCAGTTGCTCTGTGGCCTGTGGGATCTTCCTGGATTAGGGATCGAACTCGTGTCCCCTGCACTGGCAGGCAGATTCTTAACCACTGGACCACCAGAGAGATCCCCTAGTTCATGTTTCTAAGAGAGGGAACTTGATTGGCTCCGCCTAGTTCTTTACCTACTTATTTATTTATTTATCGAGTCCAGGCCCATCATAGACTTCTGGCCAGGTGATCAGCACTGTGCACAGATGTTTCTTTGAGCAGGGTTACCAAAGGATCAAGTAGCTGTATACTGACATGCACTGCTCTTCTTTGAAACTGTTCTTCTGCTAGAAATATACCCTCCAGCCTATGAATTCCATATCTGTTATTTTCCCCTTTCTGTACATGTGTCTCTTTCATCCTTGTACTGTAGTTATTCATGTGACCAACTCCTTTTTCCAACTGTGAGCTCCTCAAGATCTGGCCCATGTCTTAATCATTCCCTTAAGCATTGTGTCTTCCACTTAGCAAATGTCTTTGTCTAATAAGTATTTGTTTACTAGATGAATTGATTTATGAGTATCTTAAACGTCTTCATATCCTTTTAGGCCCTTACAGTAGTGCTGGGGCTTTCAATAGCAGGGTCCCAGAAGAACGGACGAAATACTCAGTGAGCAAAACAATGAATTAATGAATCGATGAACTAATGAGCCGTTGAGCAATAGCTTGAAAGTAAGAGAGCTCACATCTTATGTGAGGGTCAAGATCTGCGGAATCAGTGTAAAGGTGTGGCATGTATGAAACTGCCTATTTCTAATCCAGGCTCCCGTTTTGTGTTTGTCTCTCTAATGAGTCGTGGTAGATACAGTTGCTCATTGCAAAACAGCCAAGTAAGTCCTTTCCTGTCCTTTGCAACTTGTCTTGCAGGTGTGAGCAGCATCTCTTCACCACGGTGGCATTTGGTCCGTCCCTTAGCCCGGGCGAGGATGTAAAACCCCTCGCTCTGCACATGCGTGGTAGAGGCCAACAGGAGCACCTGGCTGCAGCCACGGTCACAGACATGTCAGCCGTGGAGTAGTGTGGACGCTTTCTCTCTGCTTCTCAGGGTTTCAGTCCTTTCGGGTTTGTGTCATTGACCTTTTTGTATGGTTTTGTGGCTGGACGTTCACGACCAGGGCAGGCACCATGGGGGACCAGCAGCTATACAAGACCAATCATGTGGCCCACGGTGGTGAGAACCTTTTCTACCAACAGCCACCCCTTGGCGTCCACGGCGGGCTGAACCACAACTATGGGAATACAGTGCCCGGGGCTGGAATGGATGCCCCTCAGGCATCACCCATCTCCCCCCACTTCCCTCAAGACACTCGGGATGGTCTAGGCTTGGCTGTTGGCTCCAAAAACCTTGGCCAAGTGGATACCTCGAGGCAGGGAGGGTGGGGAGGCCACGCAGGGCCTGGAAACCACATCCAGCTACGTGGCAACCTGACCAACTCGAACATGATGTGGGGGGCGCCAGCCCAGGCGGAGCCCACTGATGGCTACCAGTACACCTACTCGCAGGCCAGCGAGATCCGGACCCAGAAGCTCACCAGCGGTGTCCTGCACAAGCTAGACTCTTTCACCCAGGTGTTTGCCAACCAAAACCTGCGAATTCAGGTCAACAATATGGCCCAGGTGCTGCACACCCAGTCAGCCGTGATGGACGGGGCGCCCGACAGCGCCCTCCGCCAGCTGCTGTCCCAGAAGCCCATGGAGGCCCCAGCACCGGCTCTCCCGTCCCGCTACCAGCAGGCATCCCAGCAGCCTCACCCTGGTTTCACTGGTGGGCTATCCAAACCGGCTCTCCAGGTCGGGCAGAACCCGAGCCAAGGGCACATGTATTATGACTACCAGCAGGCGCTGGCCCAAATGCCGGTGCAGGGAGGACAGTCGCTGCAGGCCCCCCAGATGCTATCCCAGCACATGCAGCAGCTGCAGCCGCATCAGTATTACCCACCGCAGCAACAGCCGCACGCCGGGCAGCAGCGGGTGTCCATGCAAGAAATGCAGCCGCCGCCGCAACAGCAGATTCGCCCGCCACAGCCCCAGCCGCAGCCGCAGCCACGGCAGGGTTCAATGCAGATACCTCAGTATTACCAGTCCCTAGCAGCTGCAGCCGCATCAGTATTACCCACCGCAGCAACAGCCGCACGCCGGGCAGCAGCGGGTGTCCATGCAAGAAATGCAGCCGCCGCCGCAACAGCAGATTCGCCCGCCACAGCCCCAGCCGCAGCCGCAGCCACGGCAGGGTTCAATGCAGATACCTCAGTATTACCAGTCCCCACCCATGATACAGCCTTTGCCAGAGCCGCAGCAGCCCCAGATGCACCTGCAGCCCCCTTCTTATCACAGGGACCCCCACCAGTACACCCCGGAGCAGGCACACGCAGTCCAGCTGATTCAGCTGGGCTCCGTGCCCCAGTACTACTACCAGGAGCCCCAGCAGCCCTACGGCCACCCCGTGTACCAGCAGAGCCACCTGCCTCAGCACCAGCAGCCTGAGGACAGTCAGCCCAAGACTTATCCAGGCGACAGGCAGGCCCAGGCCATGCTGAGCTCCCACGGGGACCTGGGGCCTCCAGATACAGGAATGGGAGACGCAGCCAGCTCCGACCTGAACCGGGCCAGCACTGCCCTCCCGCACCGGCCGCTCCTGTCCCCTGGCAGCATCCACCTCAACAACATGGGGTCTCAGCACCAGCAGCTGTCTCCCAGTGCCGTGTGGCCCCAGGTATCCTCAGAGTGGATGTTAATCGCGGGATCTCAGGGTGCGCGTGTGCCAGCCAGAGCTGAGTCCAGTGCGGTGCCTAGTCCCATCCTCCCAACCCCTCCGACACTTTGGTTCTTCTCTCTATTCCACAAATGCTAACCAGACACTGTGGAATACGAAATCAACTGTGACTCAGTCTTTTGCCTGTAGAACTTATAATCTCACTAAAGAGGCAGCCAAAATATATATCAGGTCCCAAATGATGCATGTCATGGTCAAGGCCTCATCCGGTGCCCAGGGACCACATAGTGGGGGTGGTCTTGTCCCCCTTAGGTCTGTATCCTTAGGGGACTTCCTATGAAATTGTTCCCTTCTGGGAAGGGAGACCATATTATGACAACATTTCTCAAAGTCTATTGCTCAGAATAGGAGTTCCATAGAATGTTTAGTGGACATTGCTCGGGGGAGGGGAGTGGGTTCTTGGGAGAAATCAATATGAGGGGATATCTTATGTAGTTGCAGAGGTGAAAAACCTTAGCTGCCCACAGGATCCAGGCAGGTAAAGTCAATAAGCAGAATGGCCTGGTATGGATTGTGTGATATCCATAGTCAGGGTTTTTAAAAACAGTCCAGCCAAGCAGACCATGTCTGCAGATCAGATTCAGCCTGAGGGTGACAGGTATTAACTCTTGTTTCCCAAATATATTTGATCATAAAATTGCCTACTGTGTGCTGGGCACCGTTCATGTTTTGGTGTGTTCCAAGTGCTCCACTCAGGTGACAACAGATTCAAGGGAAGAGGGTACCTTGAATAAGACCAGGGTAGATGAAGAGAGGGCTCCGATGAAGGCTGAAGGCCAGAGATAGCTCCCTCTGACCCTGTTTTGTTTAGGACTCAGGCCAGTAGTAACTGAGAGCCTTTGTGAATACAAGAATAAGATGACACGGCCCAGGCTAAAAAGAATTCCAGCAGGAGGTCTTGTGTGAGGCTGTACCATCCAGCTCTCCATTCTGTGTCTCTCTTGGGAATGGAGTCTGTCCATGCACAGAGGGGTGGACGGGGAGAACAGGAAAGGGAGGTGAGGGACTGAGTCCCAGTGGGCTTGTGGCTGGCGGGGCATCCTCAGGGGTGTGGCCCCAAGCCCAGGAGCATCAGGGGAAAGAAGACTGGAAGTCTCAGGTGTGGAAGGGCAAGGGCATGAGTAGCTATGAGCCCGGTCAGCATGAAGCAGAGAGAGGGAAGAATCCTAGAAGGGCAGGCCCTGGTGTTCCCACTGCTCAAAGACCCCTCCGGTCAGAAACATGTTTTTTTTCTTCTTCTTCTTTCTTCTGGTGTCCTGCATTGCTCAAAATTAGATGCACCTACCTGATGGCCGAGCCCAGCCAGGGTCTCCTGAATCAAGGTAGGATGGATGTGTGGAGGCTTGTTGGCATGTGGGGAGACTGGGAGGTTTTCCTGGATTGTCTCATGATTCATTTCCAAATTCAAAGTCAGTTCCTCAAAGAAATGTATAAGAACAATAATAGCAGCTGTTGTGGTTGAGCCACTTACTATTATTCCATATCATGTCTAATAAAAGCAACTCAGTGAGGGTGGGTGTGATTACCATGTGCCTAGCATGTAGTAAGCACTCAACCACTGTTAACTGTTATTATCATTATTTTACAAATGAGAAAGCTGAGTCGCAGAGAGCTTAAGTTTGCACATCGAGAAAGTAGGGGTGCTGGCATAGATCCCAAAGTCCATGTTCTGCCCTCTTGTCCATTCGGTGTTTGTTGAGTACCTACTGTGTGCCAGACATAGAACTAAGGATGCCATAGTGAAATAGTACAGTCTTGCTTTCTCCCCTCGTGAGTCTGGTAAATCATTAAAGACTTAGCCAAAACCTGACAAACTTAAGACGTGTAATCTGAAGACTTATCAGAGGACTGAGACTCATATCTCTAAGGGAAGGCTTCTAGAAGAGGAGGAACCAAGCACCCTGCTTCTAGAAGGGTAGTAAGCCAGAGGTGGGGGAAAAAGACAGCACGTGAAGGCCTGGAATGAAGAAAGATGTTTGGTTCATCTTTTGCATGATCTTACGCATACCCTTTCCTACTTTTGAGCCTCCGTTTTCCATCTGCAAATTGGGCTCAGTTCTCCGAAGGGAATTGGTGAGGGGCCATGGCTATGGGAGCTCTGGGTGAATGAAACGGGTTCATCGTGGGGTGTGTGGCCTTTTGATGAGTCATTGTTTCCCTTCGTTGATGTGCGTGTCCTCTCCTCTTGGCCCTACCCTTGAGCAGCGGCCAACCCAAAGGAGTGTTTGGGGAGCAGTTTGATGCCAAGAACAAGCTGACATGCTCCATCTGCCTGAAGGAGTTCAAGAGCCTGCCCGCCCTGAATGGCCACATGCGGTCCCATGGGGGGATGAGGGCCTCCCCCAGCCTCAAACAGGTGAGCAGGAATCCAGCCCCTATCCTTCCCTGGCCATGTGCTGCTTGCTTTGCTTTGCTGCTGTCAAATGGAGTAATATGAGCCCCACCTGGGGGACCTGGAGAGGCGTAGTCCTTCCCTAACGGAAGTGCTCAAGCTTTGATGCTGGGAGCCAGCCAGGTCACACAGTCCCCACATCCACTGGCACCATGAACAAAAATCCAAAACTGAGGTGGTAGAAATCCTTTTAGGGGATCCCAGCCTCTCCGCGTCCTGGAGAAGACAGCAAAGAAAACATGGAGATACAATATTATTTTTAACTTCTGCTGCATGAAGCACTCAAGAGCAGGGTCCCTTAGGCCTTCCAGATCAGTAGTCAGTGGCCAGGGAGAGCTAGTGTGACCACCAGGCTCCCAGCCGCATTTTTCTATTCACTGGGGCACCAGTGTTAGACTCTAGCATTTAAAGACCTTTAAATACCCTCGGGATTATCCAGGCAGGATATGCTTGTGGTGAACTATCCACACAGTTTTAGAGTTAGGTTAAAACTCAAAAGAATTTTCTTGATTCTTTGAATATTGTGCATCTTAATTTAAGTCTATGAGATTAACTTACTGTTCGCCAAAAACTTTGATGTGATCCAGCTCACTCCGTCTCTTGACGGTGCCAGTTAAAAGATCTTGGTCTTCCATTTGACAGATGAGTCAACTGTAGCCCAAAGAATTAAAAGGTCCTACATGAAAGCTTATGTGGGGTTTTTCCTTCTTTTTTTTTTTTTTTTTTTTTGCCTGATTCTAAGTCCAGATCCTTTTCGTTAAAAGCAATGACAACCACACAAAAATTTTTCTTCACTGTCTGTTTGAATATACAAGTGGTCAGGATTTTTTAAATGTAGAATATAGAGTGCCTTGTCCACTGCCCATGGGCATCACTGGAGCCGAGGGACTCAGGGTGGCAGGAAGGAAGCCACCCTGAGGCAGTTCTCTGTCACCCACGCATGATGTCCAGGAGCGTTGCAGGAGGAGTGAAGTTGCATGCCCCACTATGGGAGCTGCTCTGAGCCCAGATCAAAGCCTTTATTGTCTGTGTAGGAGGAAGGAGAGAAGGCCCCGGCGCCTCCGCCTCAGCCCCAGCCGCCACTACCGCCTCCGCCGCCGCCACCTCAGCTCCCTCCCGAGGCGGAAAGCCTCACGCCCATGGTCATGCCCGTGTCTGTCCCTGTCAAGCTTCTCCCGCCCAAGCCCAGCTCTCAGGGCTTCGCCAACAGCGTCGCTGCCGCCCCCTCGGCCAGAGACAAGCCAGCCAGCTCGATGTCGGACGACGAGATGCCCGTGCTCGTGAGGATGACCCTCTCTCCCCCACACTCGCCCCACGGGGCTGCCCCCAACCCGCCTGCTGTGAGTTGCAGCTCCACCCCACCTGTCTGAGGTGGGGACATCCCTTTGCTTTCTTGGAGATGGGGACAGATCTGCCTGGGCCACCGGCCAGAGCCCAGACATGGCATGGCTCCTTGGGGCTGAGCCCCTGTGGCCACCCTGGGAGTTCCCATCTGCGCCCAATCTACCTGCTACCCAGTAAATACCTAGTACTCTACCAGGCTCATGTTCCAGATTAGATTCTGAGAGACCCGAAGATGTTCCTGCATTAAAAACAGAGGTGATAACTCAGCTGATGATCACAGTGATTAAAATATGGAAGTACTGTTCCAAATCACAAAGAGCTACTGCCCAGGGCCCTCCCTGGCCCCTCCCCCAGGATCTCCAGACCTCCCCAGATCATCCACCAGAGATGTAACCCCCTGGCACGGTGGGTCCTCCAGGCATCCATGCTGATGGTCAGCCTTAGCAGATGCTTAATATTTTCAATATCACCTCTGCATTAATAAATACTCTCAGAGGACCTGATTCATTGAGGTTCCCAAAATAATTCCACTGAGACACCCACCCCCAATCTCAAGAAAGCAAAGAGATTCGTGTTTCTTACGGCCCTTCTCTTTCTCAGCTTCCAAGTGCTTCACCCAAGCAGCTTAGCCTGGCTCTGAGACAGAGATCTCTCTCTGTCTCCTTCCTTCTCCTCTTCTTTCCCTCCCTACCCTTGCCCCCAACCCCGCTGGAGTCTGGAACCCCTATGGTTCATTACATCAGACTTGTCCCCTTCCCACAAAATGCTGTGCTTGGTCATACCTATTCTCACAGAATAAGTGGCCACTGGGATTCCAGGAGGCATAAAGGTGGGGCTGGGCCAGGAGAAGGATAGGGAGAATAATTAAGAGAACTAGAAAAGTCCAGAAAGCGCCTTTTTGGTTCTCTACATAATATCAAGGCTCAGAAGAGGAAAAAGCCAGATGGAGAACCTCTGGAGGTAAGGATTCCCATCAGCTGGCAGGTCCTGGGGGCCAGCAACAGGGAGAGAGATGAAACCACACCGCCAGGCCCCCTCTTTGCCCAGGAAGTGCCTGATTTGCTGGGCGAGACACTGTTTCTACCCTTTGGAAACTTTCAGCCTGAAGCTGGAGAAAGTCAGGTTCCTAGTGACACAGGGGTCAGAGCCCCAGGCAGCAGGTCTGCCTCAATTCAAGACAGAGACACCAAGGCAGCACTGTCCTGTGGGGCTGGTGGGGAACATACCCCAAGAGCTAAGGTCGTTAGGGACTAAGACGAGGCAAGGGAACTTTGGTGTTAGAAGGCCATCATGAGGAGAGTTCCAGACAGAGTTTTGAAGGCAGAGATGAACTCGGTTTTGTGGCAAGGGTGAGAAAGATACTGTGAGGAGATAAGCTGAAGTGGAAGCGTGAAGTAGGACCGAGTACATGTGAGCAAGGTCCTGACACTTAATATATTAAGAGATGGAAATGTTCAGGGAGGAGCCCTGGGTTTTAATCCCCGCTATGCTCCTAGTCAGTTGGGGTGCAGACAGCTGAGACCCTTCGCTTCTCAGAACCATGGTTTCTCCTGTGACCTCAGCGGGAAGGGAGTGGGCTTCCTCAGTGGCTGTCACCTTTCTGGGGAGCTTTTAAAACCTCTCAGCGCTTGGCCCTGCTTGGCTGGAACTCTGTATATACTTCCTCCGAGGTGATATCCAGGTCTGACTTTCTGGGGGCCTTCCTTGGCCCACAGTCTCAGAGCCTTGCCTGGAGGATTGGAAAGTTCCAGTTCAGAATTGTCACTGAACCAGAGCCTCAAGGAGAGAGAGCCCCAAAGGGACCTCTGGCCCTGTCTGTGGTCAGAGGTCTGGATTCTGGTGCAGTGTTGAAGACATGCAGAGTCCTCAGTTGACCTCATCAGTCACCCAAGGAACTGGGTGTAAAGCATCAGGATTGCTCCCCTAGTTGGGGGACCCGGGCATCCCTTCCCTGTTCCTCAGCCCCCTCTCCATCTGAGCCTCAGGCAGCGAGGAGCCCTCTGGTGGGGAAAGAAAGCAGGTTGGGGCTCTGTGGCCTAAGGAGAGCCCCCTGGGGGTGAGTTTCTCTGCCCCTTCTTTCCCCACCTCTCTGCTTCCCTAAACTCCCCTGCTAGGGGCTGGGATGGCACCCCAGAAACTGAGGGGGAGACAAGGAGGGGCAGCCTGAAGTGCTGAAGGCAGCAGAACTGCCTTCAGCAGGGTTAGTTAGAGGGAGAGAAGCCCAGAGCTGAGGGGTGATTGGGGCAGGTCACATGACCATGGACAACCCTTCCCATCACCCCCTGCTGCCTCCTACTGAGGCACCAAGGTGGATACCAGGATTGCCAGGGACCACAGCTGTGACAGGCACTGGCCTGCAGGGCCTAGGAGGGGACCACAGACCGCCTAGAACTGGCCCACAGGTATCCCCTCTGCACCCCCGCCACCCCCCCCACCCTGGTTCAGGCGATGATGCGAGCGATGGGGAGTGACAGACAGATGAAGAAGCTTCGGTCGCTCTGTTAGTCGCTCCTAAGAGGCCATGGTACTGGTTCTTGGCCTGGGGGTTGGGGGTCTCAGAATTCTAAGAGATCTAAGCATGTCTGAGGCTGAAAGGCACAATCTTAAACTAGGAAGTGAATCTTTAGTAAGAAGTGATCCAGCTTCACATCCCTTTAACTTCACGTTAAAGTGTTAAAATCTTAAAAGCCCTTTTCTAGAACACCTAAAAGTAGCAAAAAGAGGGGCCTTCTTGCATGTGTCCATGAGGGAGTTTCATCATGCCCGCACCTGGGTCAAGCACATTACCCGAGGTATCTCATGTAGCTCTCTCAGGAACTTGGGCAGTGAGCATTATCATCCTCATTTTACAGATGAGCAAACGAGTGAGTTTGCAAGAGCACCCAGTTAGTGAAGGCAGATGGATTCAAATGCAGATATCCCTGACTCCAAAGTCCATGCTCTTAACCATCACTTCACACTCCTGGGCGTCCCATGTCTTTATGAAGAAGGCCTCAGCAAAGGTACACGAATGATAAAATAAACCGACAAAGAGGGCACACGTGAGAATGTGGGCAAGTGCAAACTGACTAAAACAAGTCAGAATGCCTAACAACACAGGGAGCCAGCAGAGTGCTTTAAACATACCGACACAATTATAAATTCACTCCATGGTGCTCAAAACTCATCAATACAGGGAATTACAGCCAGAAACATTTGCAACTGATTTATTTTTAGAGAATTTACTGGAGACATATTTTAAAATTCATATTTATACTATCAAGGACAAGAGGTACAATTAGATGAAAACAACTTAGAAGGTATACACACACAACTCTCAACAAAATATTACCTTGCTTTGACATGTTTAAAAAGTTTCAAAACTTTCCCACCCTACAAAACAGCCTAGCCTCTCAAACTTCTGATCACTGGTGCCAAAAATCCATCAAGATGGCAAAAGCAGTTGGTACACAAATATCACACTGCCTATAAACATGAAGTATGAAGCAGTGGATGCAAAGTCACTAAGATAATGGCTGGGAATAGACATTTGTGCCAGTTCTTACGTAGCCATTTAGCATCTCAGCAATAAGAACTCAGAATTTTGACCTTTCTCAAAAATTCATTTTCCCTTTCTCCCTTTTTGTTAACAGCAAAGCCATGTTAAACTACAGAGGTTTTCTTTGAGAAGAACAGTAAGATAGGAGTTACAAATGTGACCTCCTCTGAACTGACTTTTCCCAAGACTGGGGGAAGCAGTGGTCAGTAGAAGGGAGGGAAGTTTCCCACGGAATTGTTAGATGCTCAGTAATGACATGCGAGAGCAAAGAAAGGGGAGGGGAGGGATGGTGCAAAGCATCCCCATCCACCTACAGATCCATCCATCCGGGACTTTAAACAGAGCTAAGGAAGAGAGCAACAGGGCTGGGTAAATCCCACAGGATTATTGTCTGAGTACAAGAGGCCTTTCCCCTGCTTGAAGGATGACAGATGGCCAAGGCTGGGCCTAACATAGTGGGATGGGGCTGACTGTGTGTGGGCTCCGGCTGATTCGACTCACAACACTCTGCCACCCCCATCCTGTGCCCACTGAGCAGTCTCATGCCTCAGACCTGTTCCATCCCCTACTTCTGACTTTACATTCCAGTCCAGAACCCCTCTTCTTCTTTTTTTTTGGTTGTTTAGTTACGAAGTCCTGTCCAACTCTTTCACGACACCATGGACTATAGCCCACCAGGCTCCTCTGTCCACGGGATTTCCCAGGCAGCAATATTGGAGTGGGTTGCCATTTCTTTCTCCAGGGTATCTTCCCGATCTAGGGATCAAACCTGAGTTTCCTGCATTGACAGGTGGACTCCTTACCACTGAGCCATCAAGGAAGCCCTCCTGGGGATCCCAAGCATGCATCTAATCTGATAAATCAGGAGTTGAGACAACAATGACCCATAACAGCCTTGGGTCATGCTTCCAAGGTAGCGCTATTGGGGTTTCTGTGTTCTCAGCCAGGGGAATACAGTCTGTTTCCTTGCACATCACCAGTCAAGAACTATAATTTCCACTTCAGAAATTAGGTAATTTCTGTAAAGTAAGGGACACTCAGAAAGGCCTTGTGCAGTCACACACCTACAGTGGGCAAAAAGTAGGCAGTGAGAGCCCTGACTGGCAGAACGCACAGCCTTGCAGGTCAGTGCAGTGAAAGTGCATGCTGGTGAGACAGAAGGGCTGAAAGTGGACGTCCTGCCTGCCTACTCGGTGTTCTTTCCATCAGAAGTCTTGCAGAAAGACAATTCCCAGGGCAACCACTGACAGGCAGGCATTAGACTAAGCTGGCAAACAAGGCCACATCCCTCCATGCAACTTTATGATGGGCTGTTCTCTGCATTGGGATCCAGAGGTGATTTAGTTACTAGCTCAGAAAACAAAGAGCTGAAGATAAAAACATTTCAGTTATGTAAAAAATCAAAAGTGTTTCCAAGGGCTTCACCAATGTCACCCACACATTTCAAGGGCTGGCCAGAGGCTGCAACTTCCTCCACGGCTGGAGCTGCAACTCACCAAGAGATTGATACGCATCCTGAATGCCTATTTCCACTCCCAGAGACACACTAAGAGGGGACACTGTGGGCTGTTTTCCGTCACAGCACAGACATACAGAATTAACATGTGAGCACTAATGAATGTTAAACGCACAGTCGTGCCCGACTCTTTGTGACCCCATGAACTGCAGCCCACCAGGCTTCGCTGTACATGAGATTTTCCAAGCCAAGGATACTGGAGTGGGTTGCCATTTCCTTCTCCAGGGGATCTTCCCAACCCAGGGATTGAACCCGGGTCTCCTGCACTGCAGGCAAATTCTTTACCGACTGAGCTACAAGGGAAGCCCTGAGCACTAATAAAGGATTCCCAAATAGTCATTTTCCACTTGGGTCTGCAGGTACAAGTGTGCTGAGTGCCCAGAGGAAGGCATCTGTGCCCACGTGGGTAGCACCAGTCTAAGTTCTTGGAGGTGCCATCTGGGCATTCAGCTAGCAATTCTCTACCTGGGTAATGAACATGCCAGCCCACGCTCAACTTATAAAGTAACTCCCCCGAACCACAAGGGACCTTCTCTGCCTCATTTAAGAAGAAATCACACAGCCCAAGAAGTGGAGGGCTGACTAAACGACAGCATTCTCTTCTCCTGCCTGGTTCACACCCTACCATCCCCAGTGGTACAATAACCCTTATTAAGTCCAGGTTTATTGATGCTCAGTTTTAGCTGAGGCTCTCTGCCAAATATGCTGACTCAAAATTTTGGTAAATTCCAAACAACTCTGAATTCAATGCCCAATATAACTTATGGGCAAAAAGGAGGGTGGTGAGAACCTGGACTAGCACAACACACAGCTTTGCAGGTCAGTGCAGCAGAATGCAGTGAATGCAGGCTAGGTCCAGCAGTTAAGGGAAATGACCTGCTCATTCAGACAAGGGTAGCTGCTGCTGCTAAGTCGCGTCAGTCGTGTCCAACTCTGCGCGACCCCATAGACGGCAGCCCACCAGGCTCCTCCGTCCCTGGGATTCTCCAGGCAAGAACACTGGAGTGGCTTGCCATTTCCTTCTCCAATGCATGAAAGTGAAAAGTGAAAATGAAGTCGCTCAGTCGTGTCCGACTCTTAGCGACCCATGGACTGCAGCCTACCTAACAGAATTATCATGTGAATTATCAAGCATTTTGAGCTAATTTTTAAAGAAAGAGTAAGGCTGTGCACCCATAAGAAAGGAAATAAAGCAAGAGAGGTAGTAACTGATAGTCACAGAAAACCATTTCAAACCAAGTGAAATCAGGCTTTAAGCCGGGCAAATTTCAATTTGACGGGTGGTGCCACCACTTACTACCACTGTGTCTCTCTAAACCCCAATTCTTCACCTGCAAAATGAGGATAATAATAGTTCTCACTCTCAGGGCTCTTATGAGGATTGCATGTTCTTGTCTGGCCCATGAAACACACCCACTGTTAAAAAGAGCAGAAAGTATACTTTTCCAGCATCATTCTGAAAGAGCACATAGGACTTTGCTGAACAGATGGACTTTATATTGACTGACTCCCACTTGTTGGGCTCTACTCTGTTTTAAATGTATTGATGTTTTCAACCACACTGAGATGAACGTCCTTGGACATAAGTCTTCAGGCACTTATATAATGATTTCCTTAAAAGAAATGTTGAGAACCAGAATTGTGGAACCAAAGCAGAGGTGGTGTTGTTCAGTCGCTAGATCCTGTCCAACTCTTTGTGACCCCATTTGTCCACAGCAGGCACGCTTCCCTGTCCATCACCAACTCCCGGAGTTTACTCAAACTCACGTCCACTAAGTCAATGATGCCATCCAACCATCTCATCCTCTGTCGCCCCCTCCTCCTCCTGCCCTCAATCTTTCCCAGCATCGGGGTCTTTTCCAATGAGTCCTCCAAAGAAGAGGGACAGATTACCGAAATCATTCTCCAGAAATCTTACACCACACCTTGCTCGCCAACTAGCACTGCAGCCACTTTGAAATTATTTTTAACCGCTCTCAGTCCCTGGGATGCACCCGTGAACCCCTCCGGACACCCTGCGCTTCTTTCCATTGTTTTCAGAGCCGCGCGGTGCCCGGGCCTCACCTCTCAGCGGCGGCGGTGGCCGCGGCGCTCATGGCGAAGTGGCGGATGGCGCTCTCCTCCACGTACTTCTGCTCCCACTTCGTCATGTCGGCCTCCAGCGCCAGGATGCGCTCCTCCTTCTCCCTCACGAGTTCCATGAGCGCCGGGGCGTTGTACTCCGGCAGGCTGGCCGGCTGGCCACTGCCGTGTTTCTGGAGAAGCGGAAGAAATAACACCTTGATGCTGAACCGGGCTGCAAAGGAGACCGTGCGTGGGCAGAGCTCCCCCGGGGAGCGCACGCGGTTCACGCAGGTCCTGCTGCGCGTTTCACACGCATCCGCATGCCCTTGCCTCCTCTCCAGCACAGGTGACCCTAATGGGTGGATCCCCACACTGTCAACCCCTATGTCTGGTTCCTTTAGCTCATTTAATTCTCCTGGATCTCTACCAAATGCACAACGTGATCCCAATTTTGCAGACAGGAAAACTACGCTGTTGAGGAAGCTTGAATGCATTGTTCTGTGTCTCTAAGGCTATTCTTAAGCAGGTTCAGGATTTAAACCAGAAGTCTGTCTGACTACATTCAGCTTCACCTGTCAGGAAGTGCTTTTGTCTAGTGTCCCCCAGTTGATTTATCCCAAGAGTAAGAACAAGAAAGAAGACTGGGCCTCTGGGTCAGGGGCATTTTCTCTAGAGTTCAAGGAAGTGATTCAGCTGTTTGCTTTCCCTGAGGCTGGGAGTCAGAAGGGAGGCACAGGAAGTGGGAGTGAGGTGCCTTAAGGCAGCGGTTCTCAACCTTTTTGGCATGGGGACTGGTTTCCTGGAAGACAGCCACAGACTGGGGGTAGGGCAGGCGGGAGATGATTTCAGGATGATTCAAGGACATTAATTTATTGTGCACTTTATTTCTATTATTATTACATCAGCTCCACCTCAGATTATCAGGCATTACATCCCAGTGGCTGGGGACCCCTGCCTTGAGGGCATGCTTGCCCAGCCTCACCGCTGTCATCTAGAAAACAGAAATTAACACCTACCCCACGTGGAAGCCGGGTAATCAAATAGGACAACTATGAAAGCGCTTAATACACGTTAAGGGGCTAAACAAAGTGCTACCAGAAAACCTCTGATGCAAGTCAAGTTCATTTCCCAGCCGCTTCTCTCCATCTGGGTCCAGAAGAAAGCCACCTCTCAGTTTCTGTCCAAATCCCTTGTGCTGCATCTCAGGCTGGTGACCTGCTCGGGTTAAGGGCTATTTGAGCAAATACGTGCATTTCAACACTCGAGTGTTCAGAGACAGCACAATCTAATGGGTAAGTATGTTGGCCAGAAAAACCTACGAAGAGTCAGGCAGGCCAGCTTCTGCTGCCTGTTCAGCTAGTCACCAAATATTTACTAAGCACGCACTCTGTACATGGGTACCATGAGGAACAGTGCCCTCAATGTGTTCACCTGGGAGAAACGCCCTAATTAGCTCCTTGACCTTGAAATGGTCTCTCAGCTGCCCTGGACCTCATTTTGCTCTTCAAGGATACTTCCCCTAGACTTTCCTGGTGGTGCAGTGGATAGGAATCTGCCTGCCAATGCAGGGGACACGAGTTCAGTCCCTGGTCCTGGGAGATTCGACATGGTGCGGAGCAACGAATCCAGTGCACCACAATGATTGAGTCTGTGCTCTAGAGCCTGAGAGCCACAGCTACTGACCCCACGTGCTGCAGCTACTGAAGACCACGTGCCTAGAGCCTGTGCTCCACAACATGAGACGCCATCCCAATGAGAAACCCATGCACCGCAACCAAGAGTGGCCCTCACTCACTGCAAGTAGAGAAAGTCTGTGCACTGCAATGAAGATCCAGTGTAACCAAAGCAAAAATAAGTCAGTACATTTTTTAAAAAAAGAATATTTCCCCTTCTCTCTTCTACCTCCTAAGACCACCTGAGCCCTGTTCAAGAAAGAAAAGACTGTGAGTTCTAAAAATTTTAATTTCCCTTCCCTTTTTACCATTACTCTATTTCACTTTCTCCCAACTTCTAATGATGCTTGAGTACTACACTTCGCCTCCGAAAGTAGAGGGAGGTGACTTCTAAAAAAAGAATCTGTTTGTGGAGAACTGCTATTTCCTGCTGGTCCTAGCGTCTTGACCTATCTGTCTCTTCCCTATTCTCAGTCCAGCCACATTTGTCACTTTTTACTTCAGTGGCATTGGAAAAGTTGGAGTAATTAGATCAAACAACTCTGAAGGTAATGATGAGAAAAACAGCAATGATAGTTGTTCTTCTTTCATCAGTTGCTAAGTGTCAATCACTGTAAGGATTTTGTGCAGATTCTCTTATTTGTAATTACGAGTATATGCTAAGTATAATTTATGTGCCCCATTTTAGAGACAAGGAAGTGAAGGCTCAGACAGATTACTTTTTCAATAGGAGAAGGCAGGATTCAGCACTGGTCAGCCTAACCTCAGAGTCCATGTTCTGAATTGACTTACGATTCCATGCCACTCTGCTCACCTCCAGTCTAACCATCCTTCTGGAAGGTTCCAGGGCACCTTGCAGGGATAATGGAGCTCATCTGGGGCTTGGTGTTGTTAGAGGGCTGGGTGGAGTCAGCAGTGTCTTGATGTGTGTCTAAAGGCAGAGCCCTTCTACGGGGGAGTTGATTCAAAAGTGCTCTATGTTGTTCTCTCGATGGTCCTTTCAGAATGACTTTCTATGAGGAGGGTGGGCAATGTGACCTTACTGCTTTGTTGAAGAGAGAGATGACCGGGAGCTTTATTTCTTTTGTGTAACCTCAGCATGCCTTCTGATAGGGTCAGATAAATACTTGAGTGGCACTAGGGTGAAGGAGCAGGGTGCAGCGGGCAGATGCGTGAGCTCCTCACAGTGAATGAGGAGGAAGCGGATCAGAGTATGAGTTCCTCGGGTGACCCTGCACTCCAGAGATGCTGGTCATCCCTGCTGAGGGTCAACAGAACTGTGATCGCCACACTTATTCACAGACTCCAGGCAGGAATTGGACCAATCTGCCACATGGAACTATTAAAACCCCAAGGTGTTCTGGTGGATTTCTTTGTGACAACATTTTTGCCTTTTCTGGTTATAGAATAACCTATGTGAAGTGCTAGTTAGTAAATTGTGTCTGACTCTTTGCGACCCCATGGACTGTAGCCTGCCAGGCTTTTCTGTCCATGGGATTCTCCAGGCAAGAATACTGGAGTGGGTTGCCATTCACTTCTCCAGGAGATCTTCCTGACCCAGGGATTGAACCTGGGTCTCCTGCATTGCAGGCAGATTCTTTCGTGTCTGAGCCACTAGGGAGTATGCTCACTGGTAAAATGAGAAAATGAAGCATTAAAGGAAAAAATTTAAAAAAATTATCTTTTTAATGAGTAGGGAAAAGTAGGGAAACCCTCAAGTGCCTTTCATAACAGAGGAGACAGATTAACACCCTCATTAAAAAACAAACAAAAAAAACCCTGTAATATTAATGGAAAGAAATGCTGGGCAATTCTGTTTAAAGATTGTTTCCCCTTTCTCTGGTCTCATGTCAGCCACACACAGCTGGGGTCTGCTATCCCCTCCAAAGACAAATCCAATCTATAAACCACATAATACTCAAAGAGTCCCAATTCTGAAACATCCATCCTCCCAGTGCGTGCATGCAAAGCTAAGTTGCTTCAGTCATGACCGACTCTTTGCAACCCACTGGACCCACCAGGCTCCTCTGTCTTTGGGATTCTCCAGGCAAGAATACTGGAGTGGATTGCCATGCCCTCCTCCAGTGGATATTCCCACCTCAGAGATGGAACCTGCATCGCTAACATCTCCTGCATTGGCAGGTGGGTTCTTTACCACTAGCACCACCCAGGAATCCCTCTGTCCTCCCCAGGTAGCCTAACTACCTCCCCTGGCAGCTGACTTTATGTACAGCAGGAATGTTGTGTTTGCTGGTCTAAGGAAAATATGGATGTGAGTGTGCAAGGGTCTAAGTGTGCATATCTCTGTGGCAACAGAGATATTTTCCAAATAATGTTAACTTCACATTTCTTCTGGATATATAACAAGGATAATGGAGTTGAGTCTGGCTTCTTTCTTTCCTCCTTTTTTTTTTTTTAAGAAAAAGACATTGTACGAAACTAAATGTTGTTGATAATGTACAGAAGATATTCTTATACATTTCAGATAAGAAGTTGGTACATTTACTTTGTAGAGCGATTTGGCAATATCTAGCGATGTTTAGCATATGCATTCGCTATCCAGAAATTCCACTTTTAGGTATATCCTCTTGGGAAACTCTCACATTCTTTAGCAAGGAGACATGTAAAAAGGCAGCTCACTAGAGTAGTCTATAACAGCAGTACCACTGACAAAAATCCCGAGAGTAATCAGTCGGGGAGAGATGGTTGAGAATACACAGAAGAGCTGAAATGAAGAGTCTGGTTTCACGGCACTCAGAATAGAAGATTCAGGGATGAGTAATTTAACTGTAGGGTGTGGGTGGCACATTAACTGGAAAGGAACATTCTTTTTTGCTCTAAGTACTGAGATGTGCCTATTCTGTCAGCCAGAAACTCATAAATACCCACCAGGTGCTAGCACAGTACCAGAGAGCCTACCCCTTCAGCTGGGAAGCTTAAGATCTCAATAACCGAGCAACAGAGACAGCTGAAGGGTGGACCTGAAATGTTGACGAATGTGGCACAGGTTAGATAGATCGGAGACAGACTCACTTCTTCCTAAGAAGCCAAGTTGGTGGGGGCCTGGGTGGGCTCCTGAATTTTCCGGGCAATCTCGCCAACACCTCCATCTCCAGCCAAGTATACGTGTGCAGAGGGAGCTGTGTGCACTGCCACGAGAAAGGGCTGAACTGGCCTGAGCATATGCTTTCAAGCATTTTCAAGTGTTTCAACCATAACCACTATGCGCTGTCCACTAGACAATTTCATGGAGCCTTGTCTCGTTGTTTCCCTGGTTCCAAACTTACAGCACACCCTTCACCAGCTGCACAGAGGACTGGGCCCACAGCACTGGCTGATGATATGGCAGGAGCCCCTGACCAGCCTGTAAAGGGGTCTGGCCCAGCTGGCGGAGGTCTGCCCTTGTCGAGGCCCACATGGACCCTGGGCTGGGGTGTTTTCATCTGAGCTTCTTCATAGCTGCATTACAGGAACAGCAGTTACCAGGAGAAACAGGGAGTGGCAGAAGGACTAAGCACCTATGGCCAATACTAGCTTTGGGGGATAGTCCTGACTCCTTTTGTCCTTTACCTCTGAAAACTCACTGATGGTCATGTCCTCCTTATTTCACCCCCATTCTAGGTACCCCCCCACCCCAACTCCCACCATATCTACCTTCTTGAAGACATTAAGGGCCATTCAGGCTGGCCTTCCTGACTTTGACACCTGTCCCTCCAGCCCCTCCTCTGACACCACTGGAGGGCTCCTCCCTCGATCCTACGGGGGTGGGGGATCCACTTTCCCGACCTGAGCAAACGCCCTCCACAAAGTGGCAGTTGCCTCCTGACCAGCCAGCCCCTTGGGCACACTCCCCCGGCTGTCCTGGACTCACCGCATGTCTCACACCTCTCCTCTATGCACTGAACTCCTCTATCTCTGATGCTTCCTTGCAGAATGGCCAACAAGCTCATCTCTCCGAGTCCTACTCAAAGTCTTCTTCTGTGAAGTCGTCTATACTTGCATTACCCCATGCTCAGCCCCCAGGGGTCACCGATTTCTTTCTGTAAGGATCTCTGTCCCTCCAAGGGAGTGGACTGATTGCTCCACTGGCTGGACTGCCGAGCACAGACGCTCTCAGTAGCCCTGGGCTCCCATCGCAGAGTGCAGCCCGCCAGCAGCAGGCGCCCTGCTTCACGCATGCGCCCCGCTTCAAGCATGTGCCAACCCACCCCGCCCCCGCCCCTCACCTGCTGGGTCCTCAGGGCATCCAGCTCCCTCTCCAGCCAGGTGCGCAGCCTCCGCTCCATCTGCTCGCGCTTCTCACACGCCGACTGCAGCTGGGTCAGGGCCTGCTGCAGCTTCTCGACTTTCTCCACATATGCCTGCTTCTCTCGGAGCTGAGCAGAGTAAAAAGGAACACGGGATTTAGACAGTGATTCTCGAAGCTGGGGTGGAGGTGGGGGGCGGTGGGGGAAANTCCAGCCAGGTGCGCAGCCTCCGCTCCATCTGCTCGCGCTTCTCACACGCCGACTGCAGCTGGGTCAGGGCCTGCTGCAGCTTCTCGACTTTCTCCACATATGCCTGCTTCTCTCGGAGCTGAGCAGAGTAAAAAGGAACACGGGATTTAGACAGTGATTCTCGAAGCTGGGGTGGAGGTGAGGGGGGGGTGGGGGAAAGAAAAGGTCAAAGTACTTGGAGATGCTGTCCTTTCCCCACTCCTATGGTCAGCAGTTACACCTAAAACGGCTGGGATGCTCTGAACTGAAGACTCTGAGAGGGCACCTGCTTTCAGTCATTTATACAGCTCTGAGATCAATCCTTGGTTATTGCTTAGTAATTACAGCATGTACGGGCATTGGAAATGAGGTTAATAAAGAATTTTTAAGTGTCATGAGGAAATGATTATTCTATAATGTTAACTGAAAAATCTAGAATCAAAAGTTATATACAACATCATCACAAATGTGTCTATCATCAATGTATGAAGAAAGACTGAAAGGAAACGAAAGCATTGTTTTTATCTGTATAGCAGAATAATTTCTCATCTTCTTTACTCTCTTCTGTATTTTTCAAATTTTCTATAGTATCAATTACTATCGTAACAGAGAGATTGATTGTGTCTGTATGTATATATGCATGTGTATCAATTTATGTATGTGTGAATAAGTATAAACATTTCTTATTATAGATACTTGGAAGTAACTTTCTCCTAAAGATTTCAGAGCCTTTTATGGATGAATAGCTGACAGCCCTGGAGAGAAGGAAGGGCCTAATGAACATGCAAACCACACAATAACTGAGGAGAGGCAGACTAAGGTAAAAATGATTTATGTAAATATCATGTCAGGTATGGATTTAGACCCATCAATCAACAGCTTCAAATTCTTACCCTCAGAGTTTGTTTTCTCCCAATTAGGTGTCTGGTCCATGTTCATAAATTCCAGGCACATTTCTAACTTGCTGGGGATTGGCTGGGGCCAAAAATCAGACTGAGGCATTTATCTGATCTGGTCCTGGGTGAGAAGACACCAGATGCTACTTCTGTCACTCTGTACCTCAATGTACAGATGCTTGGCAGGTGGTTCAGATCCTGAGTTCAACCCGACTGCACTGGCAACATGCTGGTGGAACACACTAGTGATTAAAGTACTTGCTCACTGCGAAGGTCGGTGTCTGACTTCAGCAGGCAGTCCTGCCGTGACCCATGCCTGTGTCCTAGCCAAAGCCACTGTGATAAAGAAAGGAGAGGCTTCTGACCTTTTGCAGGGAGTGCAGACAGCAACCGCCTTTTCCACACCTGCTCTTGGGGTTAGTTTCCCTCTGGCTTTTCCTTCACTGTGACTTTGGTTGCTTGAAGACCTACTGACTCCAAGTTCCTGTGCTAGAACAGCCTCATCTGATAGAATATTTTGTGAGTACTGTTCTTATACCACTTACCATGTCCTGGATTGTATACTGTTCTGAGTGTGTAGCCCCTAAAATACTAATATCAGTGCCACAAGATCTGTCTTCCTGGGGCAGAGTGCGCAGTATGTCCTCAAGGCTTGGGACAGTACCTGCCATTCAGTTCAGTAAATATTTGTTAAATGAATTAATATTAACTCTTAACTGCAGGATTCTTGAAGACATGATTCTCTCTCATTCACCCTTGTAATAGCCCTAAGCTCAGCAAGGAGTATGTAATGATGAGGGTGATTAGTCATAACAGTAATTAATTACCCAACATTTTGCAAGCACAGCATGCCAAACTTTGTGTTTTATATGCAGTATCTCGTTTAATCCGCCCAATGACAGTAAAGAAGGTAAACTCTTACTATCTCAGTTTAACAGATGAGAAAACTGAGGACTGAATAGGTTAGTGATTCACTCAAGGTTACGTAGCTGATTTACCCATCCTGGGGTCAGGATTCTAACTCACGTGGTCTGCCTTTAGAGTCCAAGCACTTAAGCATTGTGGAAAGTTATGGTAAGCCCTTGGTGTGAGCCATCTGAGCTGAGTTAACACTCTTCTTTAACAAGAAGCCAGACATGAGACATTTTGGAGAAGTTATGTACAATCAGTTGAGCAAAGATCTTATAATGACAAGGGAAAATTCATAGTGATAATTATAAAGAACCTGTCTTCAAGGAGTTCACAACTTTGGCTTTAACAGAAATATTAAATGAAAAGGTTAAAAAAATAATCATTTTTCTTCACTCCACACATGGAGATGGGCCCTTGAGAAATGATCTTAGTTATACAGATAATGAGTCCCAGCCTCCATTGCTCAAAGCAGGCCTCCTGTCCTTCAGGGGTTAAGGTCACTTTCTGTAGCAAATGTTTTCCTATTTAATGAGCTGCTTGGTGGTGACAGGGAAAACTCTGGGGCTGTTGCCTGAGATAACTCATGTTAGCATTAAAACTGTGTGCGGGGACATATCTGGTAGTCAAGTGGTTAAGATGCCACACTTCCACTGCAAGGGGCATGGGTTTGATCCCCATTTGGGGAACTAAGATCCCACATGCCACATGGTGTGACCAAAAAATAGGGGGAGAAAAAGAAAATTAAGTATAAGTTGCTAGAAAAAAATTGTACATAACACTTGTAGGGTTTAACAGACAGGTCTAAGGGACAAAACTCTACTGACTTAAATAGAATGGGAAAAAGTGGAAGCAATGACAGATTTTATTTTCCTGGGCTCCAAAATCACTGCTGACTGCAGCCATGAAGTTAAAAGATGCTTGCTCCTTGGAAGGAAAACTATGACAAACCTAGACAGTGTATTAAAAAAGCAGAGACATCACTTTGCTGACAAAGGTCCACATAGTCAAAGCTATGGTTTTTCCAGTAGTTATGTGCAGATGTGAGAGTTGGACCATAAAGAAGGCCAAAGAAGTGATGCTTTTGAATTGTGATTCTGCAGAAGACTCTTGAGAGTCTCCTGGACTGCAAGGAGATGAAACCAGTCAATCCTAAAGGAGATCAACCCTGTCTATTCACCGGAAGGACTGATGCTGAAGCTCTAATACTTTGGCCACTTAATGGGAAGAGCTGATGCACTGGGAAAGACTGATGCTAGGAAAGATTAAGGGCAGGAGGAGAAGGGGGCAGCAGAGGATGAGATGGTTAGATAGTATCACCAACTCAATGGACAGGAATTTGAGCAAACTTCAGGAGATGCTGGAGGACGGAGGAGCCTGGTGTGTTGCAGTCCATGGGGTTGCAAAGAGTCAGACATGACTGAGCAACTGAAAAACAACTGCTACTGACTTAACAATCTCTGCCTTTAACTGCTTCGGGCTTGAAGTTTGCTGAGATACTCGAGTCCCTTGGCACCAGGAGATGTTTTTGGAAGGAACAGTTTTTCATTTTCAACAAGAATAAAAGCACTTAGATTAATAACAATACTGCATCCTGTGTGTCAAGCACCAACTGGGTTCTGGTGGAGTGTATTTCAGTCCTGTGTCTCTCTGACTTCCAGTTTCTGCTCTCCACGGCAGAGCTGTTCAACTCAGTCCCGCCACACAGGGGCTTGTGCAGCCGGCTTCTCTGTGCTGTGGGATCTATAGCCTGGATCCTGGAACTGGGGCCTCAGGAATGGTCATTCTCCTTCCCTGGTCAGGCTTAAAGGAAAAAGGGCTTCCCTGGTGGCTTGGATGGTAAAGAATCTGCCTGCAGTATGAGAGGCCTGGGTTTGATCCCTGGATCAGGAAGATTCCCCTGGAGGAGGGCATTACACTCCAGTATCCTTGCCTGGAGAATTACATGGATTGAAAAGCCTGGTGGGCTATAGTCCTTGGGGTTGCGAAGAGTCAGTCACAACTAAGAGATGAACGCTTTTACTTTCTACTTCTCAAAACTTCACCTAAAGGCTTGATTTCAACAAAAAAGCACTAAACCCATAATGCTTGAGCAGCATCAATATTTCCTGGACTGGGTGGGGGGCAGGGGTGTGGGCGGTGGTCACTGTTAACTGAGCCAACTTCTAAAAACTGGAGACAGGTTTGCTGAACAACACTCCTACCCCACCCAGTCAGAAGACTGGGCCTTTTTTATGTATGGGAGAACCCAAAGACACAACACTTGGACTGTTTTCTTAATTGAGTCTCTTTTCTGCACAGGCACCAGTGGTCCCCAGTCCTTCCATTTATTTCCAGCTCCTGGACACCTGCCAGGCGGTGGGCGGCAGCCTGGGTTTATCACTGAGCCTGAGGTCTTTGCCGACGGCGTTCACCACTGCCTCTCATCCTTTGCCCGACGCTGGGGTGGATAAGCTCTGTTTTTACTCATTTTTATTTGAGAGGTCACCTACATTGCTCCCCTGGAGTTGGCTCTGGTTAAAGTTGCTGGGTTAGGAAATGGACACGGAGGCCCTCGGGGCTCTGGGCACCACCCCTTGGACCCCCTAATTCCCCCACGGGCTCACCTCCTCTTCCAGCTTGATGACCCTGGCCTGGGCGTTGCTCAGAGCCTGGTCTAGGATCTCGATGTGTCTCCGGTGGTCCTCACTCGCGGTCCGCACTGCCGCCAACTCCATCTCTAACTTCTCCTTTTCCTTCAGGAATTCCTTGTCTAGAAGGGAGACAGGAACAAAACGAGCTCTATCAGAAAGCACTCCCCGTCTGGGCTCCCCGCCAGCCTACATCTGGCAAGGATTAGGAGTTGAAAAACATGCACAAAGTGGAGGCTGGAACTACTGCTTGTTCAGAGGGGTGGTGTGTAGGGCAAGGATTTTCTTAAAAACCACTGTTAACTCCAGACATATTCCCGGTCACCGCGCCAGAGATGTACGGCACACACAGACCTGGTGAGCCCATATTCTCAGGGGTTCATTTCTGCACAATATTTGCTTTAAGGCTTCACATTAACCTCGGGCCTACGATATCCTTTTCGGCTCACAAGCTCTCCCACTTCTGACTTCCAAACCAGTGATGGAAAGGCAGGCAGTACTAATGATAACACTAACACTCCCATCCACTGAAAAATAAACCCCGGTCCAGGAGGTTCAGCTTTTGCTCTGAGGCCAGGCAGCAGAGGGGAGCTTCAACCCAGGCCTCCAGTCTCTGGCTGGGTCCTCTTCCACGTAACCCAGCTTCACCTTTTCTCTTGGTTCTGTTCATGAGAGGAAAGATGAAGTGCTCTGGATGTGTGCAAACAGCCTTCCTCTCCTCCGCTGACGCTGTAACTGAGGGTAATCACATCTCTCTGCATGTGGCGCGCAAAGGGCGCCTCCCCCTTGCCACTCCCACCTGGACCTCTGGTAGCCTCACCTGCAGTTTACAAGCAGACAGGGCCCACGGTGTCATGAGGTCAGTATTTTTTACGGAAAACATGTCTCCTGTTACAAAGCAGTGCAAGCATACCTCAGAGATGCTGTGGGTTCTACTCCAGACCACCATAATAAAGCAAGTCACATAAATTTTTTTGGTTTCCCAGTGCATATAAAAGTTATGGGCTCCCCAGGTTGGTAAGGAACCTGCCTGCCAATGAAGGAGACGTAAGAGACACAGATTCAGTCCCTGGGTCCGGAAGATCTTAGATTATATTGTAGTCTACTAAGCGTTCAATGGGCTTCCCAGTGGGTAAAGAATCCGCCTGCAATGCAGGAGACACAGGTGACACGGGTTCAATACCTGGATTGGGAAGATCCCCTGGAGAAGGGCAGGGCGACCCACTCCAGTATTCTTGCCTGGAGAATCCCATGGACAGAAGAGCCTGTCGGGCTACAGTCCACAAGATCCCAAAGAGTCAGACATAACCGAAGCAAATGAGCACAGCACAATCGTGCAGTAATGGCACTGTGACTAAAAAACAATCCTCATACTTTAATTAAAACAGACTCTATTGCTAAAAAAGGCCCAAACAAAACAGTACTGTCAAAGATCATTGATCACATCACCATGACAAGTATGATAATAATGAAAAAGTCTGAGATATTGTGAGATTTACCCAAACATAACATAGGGATTGGAGTAGATACTTTTGGAAAAACGGCACCAAGAGACTTACTCAAAAGTTTGTAACTACAAACCTTTAATTTGGAAGAAAAAAAAAGGCAACAAAACAAAGTGCAATAAAATGAGGCATGTCTGTATATTTTATTTTTAAAGTAACTTAGAATATTTAGATATGTTGATTATAATATGGAGAAACTTGAATGGACTTAATGTGTAAAATTAAGGGACTGGTTAAATAAAGTACAGTAAACCCTACAATAGAACAGGATGCTGCCATTAAAACTAAATAAGAGAACATTAGAGATGAGGAAAAAAAAATGTGCATTGTTAAAAAAAGGTGGTTACAAAACCCTGTGCATACACTTCCATATTTGTAGAAAACAGGGCATTTAACAGCAACAACAGTAGCTACAAATTGACTTCTCCATACATGGGATTTTTAAAAGCATCTTTGATATCAATTTCTCATTTAAATGAGATTCTTCTCTTTTAAGAAAAAAATTATTTCTTCTCTGCAATCACCCCCTGTGTTTTCAGTCTTTTAACTTATTGAGGCTTTCAATGGCTAAGTCAAAGATCTCTCTTGGTAAATGTCACACAGAACCTGAAAATATATTGGTCATTTTCAAATATCTTTTGATATTGATTTTTAACATAATTCCACAGTGATAAGAGAACAGGCTCTGTATGATTTCAATATCTTTAGATCATCAAATTTCTGCACCTTGTTTTATGTCCCTGGATATGTTCCACTGTCTCCTGATTTAGAGTCTATGGGAACTTGAATAGAATTTGTATCCTACTGTTGTGTGAAAAATATATAAATCTTAATTATGTTGAATTGTTTCAGAGTGCTTTTCAGGTCTACTATATCCTACCTCTATATATTCATTCTATTACTTCTTGAAAATTTAATACTGAAACTCCAACTAAAAATCTTAATTTATCTACTTAAAAAATAATTGTAACATATAGCGGAACTATATGTAACCTTGTTCTTTATTTTTCAAGTCTCCTGTGAATGTGTTATCATACTTTCATAATTTAAAAAATAAAAACAGAAAGGAAAAAAAAAAGAAATTGATTTCTCTGTGCCCACACCACTCAGATGCCTCGTACCGGTTATCTAGTCCTCCTAGCGAACCAAACTGAGGCACTAAGAACCAAAGTCTGGAAGCTGTACAAGCTTGTGATAGTGGTCTCATTCATTCATGATTTCCTTGGATGGCCACTCATTCATTTAGCAGAGTTATCAAACATCAAGGACTGGTCTTACAGGCACTGAAGCAGTAGAAGGAATGCTGCTCGTAAGGAGAAGGGAAAATGTGGTTCTGAATATAGGGTGAAGAGATTTGGGGGCTGCTTGCTCTGTTGTGTCCAACTCTTTGAGACCCCATGGACTACAACACGTCAGGCCTCCCTGTCCATCACCAGCTCCTGGAGCTTATTCAAACTCATGTCCATTGAATCAGTGATGCCATCCAACCATCTCATCCTCTGCTGTCCCCTTCTCTTCCTGCCATCAATCTTTCCCAGCATCAGGGTCTTTTCAAAAGAATCAGTTCGTCGTATCAGGTGGCCAAAGTATTGGAGCTTCAGCCTCAGCATCAGTCCTTCCAATGAATATTCAGGACTGATTTCCTTTAGGATTAACTGGTTTGATCTCCTTGTAAAGGGACTCTCAAAAGTCTTCCTCAACACCACAGTTCAAAAGCATCAATCCTTTGGCTAACAGTAAACAACTCACAATTTTAAAGCCAGAGGGAATCATAGGAAATATCACCATCCAGTTCTGCCCCCTTTAACGTGAGGAAAGGGAAGCCCGGGAGCGAAGGCACTTGTCCAGTGTACCGGCCAGCTGGGGCAGAGCCAGGGACAAAAGCTGGTCTCCTGATGTCTGCCGTGATGTCCTTCCCACCTGATTGCACTGTCCTTGCCCTGTGAGCTTATGTCAAGGGAATCAGCGTACAATGGAACAGCTTCAGAATGGATAGAATGAACGAGCACACTTGTAAAGAGAGTGCTGGCTGTGATGGCGAGAAATAATGGCATCTCTTGAAAACAGAGTAAGGCCACCAACATCCTGACCCAGAAGAGAGAATTACTTCTGGGCTCTCAGATCCCACTGCAACGACCAACTGCTTTCTCTCTTCTCCCTTTCAGTGGCATGAGACGCTACTTCTGAAACTTCCTTCCCAGTGCACGCAAGAGGCCTAAACAAATGGGCCAGAAGCTCTGGGCATCCCCATCCACAGCCCCGGGCGGACCAGAGTATTTCACACCTTCTGTGCAAAATTACTGACATTTGAGCACTAGCTCCCTGGGTTTGGACAACATCTGAACAGGCATGGTGCCCACTGGCCTTGTCCAGGCTCTGGAGGGCACCCAGGGGTTAGTTTCTCAGCAGGCAGACCTGGGGGTGAACCACTGGATTTCTGAGTTTCTGCTTGGTTATCAACCTAAGCTTAACAGTTTCTTTGTTGAGGGCAAAGACACCTCAGGTTTGACCCAAGGCAAAGTCTAGAAGCCATAACTAGAGCTTCTTGCAGTTTGCAAGCTGATGATCATAAACATTGCCTTGTCACAATGACAACTATGACAACACCTTGGATTTCTGGATTGAATAACCCCCACTTCCCCAACACATACAAGTCCAGCTTTTGCTAGTCCCTTGATTGGCAGTATCAAACTTTGGATAGAGAATGGACTTTGGCATCTGAAAGAACTGGATTCAAATCCCAGGTTCACCACTTTCCAGCTTTGAGGCCTTGGGCGAGGAATAACCTCTTTGAGTCTCAGAGCCTTCATCTATCAAATGGGAAAGATAAAAGCTACATCATGGAATTGTGATGAGCCTGTTGACAAAAATGAGGCAGATAAAGACTAAAAGGACCGAAAGAGATAGATCTTTATCTCTTCAGGTCATTATTGACTCCGTGAGCCTAGACCATTGCCTGGCTCAGTAAACGTTGAATGAATAAATGAATGAACGAATCTCTCCTGGGTGCCAAGTTCATTGCCAACAGTACAATAAATGGCAGCTCTTGCTGGCGGTCAGCATTTGGGCTCCTTGCGGTCTCCTGACAGCCTTTGCTATGCAGCGGTCCACTTCACCTCTGAAGCCACCCTCATCAGATGGCTGCCACTGCCCTGGAAGGCGTCTGGCTCCCTTCTCTGCCCAGGCTCCCTGAATCTCACAGCTGGCGCATCAGGTCAAAGATGTGGGTACTGGGCGGAGACTGCATCAGCTCTGGAATTCCTGGGTTCAGACATCTCTGCCCTGAGTTTGATGACCTTAAACTTCAGGCTGAAGCAATGGTAGTGTCATTCACACTGGCTCAGAACTCCTTGTCCATTGACAGGAAGCAGTGCTCCCGTTTTAAAAACAATGCTCATGACAGCTCGTGTTTGTGAATGGCTACTGTGTCCCAGGAATGGTGACTTACATTATTCCCTTTCCTTATTCCATTCTTGATCTCTCCTTTCAACTTACTCTANTGGCTCAGAACTCCTTGTCCATTGACAGGAAGCAGTGCTCCCGTTTTAAAAACAATGCTCATGACAGCTCGTGTTTGTGAATGGCTACTGTGTCCCAGGAATGGTGACTTACATTATTCCCTTTCCTTATTCCATTCTTGATCTCTCCTTTCAACTTACTCTATGAGGGGAGGCACTGTTAGGATTCCCATTTTCCAGTGGAGAATAAGTAACGTGCCCACAGGGATGACGCTCATCAGTGGGAGAGCCAGGACCCTCACCACACCTCTGTAATGCATGTTCATAGGCAAAGTGCCACATGCCTCTGCTGTACAAGCTTGAAGGGTGAAGACCCCCAGAATGATAGAACAGGAGGTGTGGGAGAGCACCGTCGCTACCCAGCTCATCATGGCACAGGTTTAAGTATGTCACGGGTCATATCATCATCTCAATAGACAGCAACTGATACTACATGTGTATCTTTTTGCAAATATTAATTATTTGCTATGTGGAGGATTCAGAGTACTGGACAAAAGCATGAATCTTTTTTCTTTTAATTAACTTTTACTGGAACATAGTTGTCTTACAATTTTTTTTTTAAACACTTCAAACTTTTTATGTTGTATTGGAGTACAGCCAATCAGCAATGTTGTAGTTTCAGGTGAAGAGTGAAGGGACTCAGCCATATATATACATGTATCCATTCTCCCCCAAATCCCACTCCCATCCAGGCTGCCACATAACACTGAACAGAGTTCCATGTGCTATACAATAGGATTTTGTTGGTTATCCATTTCAAATGTAGCAGTGTATACATGACCTTCCCAAAGTCTCTAACTATCCCTTCCCCTCCAGCAACCATAAGATCATTTTCTAAGTCTGTGAGTCTCTTTCTGTTTTGCAAATAAGCTTATTTATATCATTTCTTTTTACATTCCACATGTAAGAGATACCATATGCCTTTTTCTCTGATTTGCTTCACTCAGCATGAAACTCTCTAGGTCCATCCATGTTGCTGCAAATGGCATTATTTCATTCTTTCAAATGGCTGAGTAATATTCCGTTATAAACAGGTACCACATCTTCTTTATCCATTCCCCTGCTAATGGACATTTAGGTAAAAAGTAAACAGTATGTTTACTGGTAAACAGTGCTGCAATGAACATTGAGGTGCACATATCCTTTCGGATCATGTTTTGCTCCAGGTACAAAAGCACAAATCTAGTATCAAGTTTCCTATACAGCTTTGTGACTCAGAATAAATGAATCTTTGTGCCTCAGTTTCCTTGTCTTTAAGCTAAAGATCCTATTCACCTACTCACCAACAGTACCTATTTCAAAATGCATATATGCATATAGCAAATATCAACTATGACACACTAAGGCTATTCTTCTCATCCAAAAAGTGTGATAAATACTCGGGCTACAAGGTGAGTAGGCCAGAGCACCCTGCTCTTAGTTGGGTGGGAAGAGAGGCAGGGACACAGGCAAAGGCCCTGGGACCAGCTGCTCTAAGAGATGCTGGTGCAGTTTCTATGACAACACAGGGAGGACCCCTGCCGCAGGCCCAGGGTAGGAGGAAGAGGGGGTGTCAAGGCAGTGAGCCTACGTGGTGGGGTCACTGTGCCCCTTAATCCCCTGGAGACACAGGGACTAGGTATGTCAGGGCCATCTGAAAAAGTCATCTCTTGGGAGATGCCAAGGGTGAGTCCTATAAGTGAAACCATCTCATAGGAAAGTCCCTCCAGTTTATTAGTGAAGCCCCTTGGGATGGATCTTGAGAAAGACCAGCCTCACACTAAACTTCTGGTTGAGCTCCAAGGTATATACTGAGAATTCTTAGAACAGGCAAGTTGACACAAGGGAACTCATGCCCAGAATGGTCTGTTTATTCAGTGGATATGAATTACCCTCGACTGTGTGGAGTGGGGCGTTGTTTAGCCTAATGGCTCCAGTCCCATTTACACAGAGGATGTCTGCTCGCACACTGTTGACTCTGGAAACCACAGTGATGGCATGGGCCTTGTAGCTGGCCGACCTGGTACGATTCTGGCACCTTCACAGAAGGCTGGCTCACTTTAAACACGTGACTTCCCCTGTGCAGACTCCATCTCCCCCGATGCAACTAAGGAGACTGAATTTGCAGGAATGTTGTGAGGATTAAAATGATGACCTAGGTGGCACTAGTGGTAAAGAACCCAGCTGCCCATGCAGGAGACATAAGAGCCATGGGTTTACTCCCTGGGTCAGGAAGATCCCCGGAGAAGGGACTGGCAACCCCCTCCAGTATTCTTACCTGGAGAATCCCATGGACAGAGGAGCCTGGTGGGCTACAGTCCATAGGGTTGCACAGAGTCGGCCATGACTGAAGTGACTTAGCACATAAAATACCTACCGTGGGGCTTGGCACTTTAACAGACACTTAGTAAACAACAAGAGCTGAGACGCACGACACTGGTGCTTCACCTGCCCCAGGAACTGTGCCTTCAGCTTTACCACACAATCTCATTTCATGAATCCTCGCATCAACTCCATTTGCCAACTGGAAAATCTGAAGCAACATGAGCTATGACACTTGCAACATGTCTAATGGCAGCTTCTTTTGTGCCTCTACCCATAGGGTCATCTCTTGGCTTGAAAAAGAGCAGATAGAAATGAGAACTGGGTCCGGAATTCAAAGCTCCCCTCCTGTTTTACCCTTCACCTTTGCCAGTTCTGGGCAAAGTCTGCAGTGGACTATCTGTTGTAAGTGTTCCTGCAATTACTATTTGAGCACCAAGCTTAACTGCTGGCTGAACCACAGGGTGATGCACCCTAGTAACCTCTGTGGAGAAACACTGAGGGTGGAGTCTAGGCTGTGGGGTCTGGCAGTGGGGGTGTCAAGGCACCGTGCCCTGCACTGCTGGGGTTTTGTTGTTATTTTTAACTGGAGGATTATCGCTTTACAATGTTGTGCTGGTTTCTGCCATACTATGATGTGAATCAGTCATATGTATACATATATGTCCCCTCCCTCCTGAACCTCCCTGTCACCTCACCCACCCCTCCAGGTTGTCACAGAGCACAAGGCTGGGGATCCTGTGTCATATAGCAGCTTCCCACTAGTTATCTATTTAATATAAGGCCAGTTAGTCAGTCAGTTCAGTCGCTTAGTCGTGTCCAACTCTTTGCGACCCCATGAACCGCAGCACACCCGGCTTCCCTGTCCATCACCAACTCCTGGAGCTTACTCAAACTCATGTCCATTGAGTCGGTGATGCCACCCAACCATCTCATCCTCTATCATCCTCTTCTCCTCCCGCCTTCAATC
>SJYX01023763.1:256674-291474 GCA_006410675.1 Oreotragus oreotragus
TAATATTCCATTGTATATATGTACCACAGATTCTTTATTCATTCATCCACTGATGGACATGTAGGTTGCTTCCATGTCCTAGCTATTGTAAATAGTGCTGCAGTGAACACTGGGGTACCTGTGTCTTTGTCAATTATGGTTTTCTCAGGGTATATGCTCAGTAGTGGGATTGCTGTGTTATATGGCAGTATTTTTCCCTAATTTTATAAGGAATCTTCATACTGTTCCCCATAGTGACTGCATCAATTTACATTCCCACAGCTGTGCAAGAGGGTTCCCTTTTCTCCAGAGCCTCTTCAGCATTTATTGCGTGTAGATTTTTTGGATGACAGCCATTCTGATCAGTGTGAGCAAATATCTCATTGTAGTTTTGATTTGCATTTATCTAATAAATGTGCTACTGGTTTTTAATGCAGAGCTCCAACTTATGGCTGGAGCTAATGAGGGGAGCAAAGCTACAAACTGGCCCTTCTCAAGCAGGAATTAATTTTCTAGGCCTTTCTTTTTTAAATTTTATTTTTAATTGAAGTATAATTGCTTTACAATATTGTGTTGGTTTCTGCATAACATGAATCAGCCATAGGTATACATATATTCTCTCACTTTTAAACCTCCCTCCCATCTCCCACCTTATAGGCCTTTCTTGATATAAAGGTTTTTTGATAAGTTTTCCCCTAAGCCCAATATAGCTGGAGGGACAGAGGAGTCTAGCTACCACCAGCCTGACCAAGGGGTGACTAATTGACTAGAATGCTTGGAAGGCAAAAGAGAGGCCCCTTTCCAAATATCACATGATATAATTTATATGTGGAATCTAAAAAAAAAAATACAAAAGAACTTATTTATAAAACAGGAATAGTCATAGACATAAAAAACAAACTTATGATTAACAAAGGGGATGGTGCTTGTGTGTGTGTGGGGAGATATTAATAAATTAGGAGTTTGGGATTAACACATACACACTACTATATATAAAATAGATAACCAACAAGGATGTACTGTACTGCACAGGCATATACTCAATATCTTACAATAACCTATAATGAAAGAGAATCTAAAAAGGATGATGATATATATATATCATACATATACATATATATTTATGTATGTATATACATAAAGTTGAATCATTTTGCTGTACACTTGAAACGAATACAAAGTTGTAAATTAACTCTATACCTATCTGTATAAAGAGGCAAGTACATCTTTACCTGGAGTAGACAGCTGTCACAGTAGCTGCTCAGAGAACTCTCCACTTGGAAAAATGTCTACTATGGTCCCCGTTTTGCAGGGCTAAATTCCAAGCAGCCGTGTCTGCATTTTTACAAAGCCCTTCTCATCCCCCACTCCACTCTCCATGTGACAAGAGCAAACCTGAAGGGCCCTGTGATCCGAGCCAGGCCAAGTGAAACGTCTTGTCTGGAACTGCATGAGGGGGCACCTGGGCGAGGGGGGTGCTGACACAGACCGGCAGCCCAGCTCTGAGGCCAGGGACCACATTCCACATGCGCGCCGGACAGAGTGTGTACATGCAGAGGGTGAAGAATCAAGCAGACAGACATGGAGAGGCCATGATAGGAAAGGGAGAGGGAAAGGGAAGTCCCCCCAAACCATCTCCCCTTGGATTCTCACAGACAGGCCGGCCTGGGCCCCTGGCCCCTGCGAAGCCTGTCTACACATCTCGCCTAGGGCCTCCTTCACATACAAAGATACTAAAACAAAACAAAACAAAACAAAAACCCAAACTCAACAATAATAGTTCTCTTATCCAGGGCTAAGCTAGCCCAGTCAAATTTTTCTTTTTGTAACCAAAAGGTCACTAACACATTCACTGTTCTTTCTTTACACCTCTATTCTCTCCTCCACCAAAAAAGGACTTGGACTGCAAGGAGATCCAACCAGTCCATCCTAAAGGAAATCAGTCCTAAATATTCATTGGAAAGACTGATGCTGAAGCTGAAACTCCAATACCTTGGCCAACTGATGCGAAGAACTGACTCGCTGGAAAAGACCCCGATGCTGGGAAAGATTGAAGGCAAGAGGAGAAGGGGACAGAGGATGAGATGGTTGGGTGGCATCACTGACTCAATGGACATGAGTTTGAGTGAACTCCCGGAGTTGGTGATGGGCAGGGAGGCCTAGTGTGCTGTGGTTCATGGGACTGCAAAGAGTCGGACACGACTGGGCAACTGAACTGAACTGATTCCCTCCTCCACCAAGAAAGGACCTGGTAGTAATGCCTCAGGACAGGCTGCCCAGGACTCATGGCACCAATTCTGGTAACTGGACACTGTTCCACCGTGCTGATAAAATGGACTCCTTCTTCTGGAAAGACATCTGAATAATTCTTTGCCTTACTATCCCTTCTTAAAATGTCCCCTCCTGTTTCTTCTTCCTCAGGATTCTTTGGCCATATCCTGGTAACGTATCTTGTAATTCTGAGCAGACGTGGCAGAGGAGCCTATTCCAAGGGTCGGCTACAACTCACGGAATAACTGGAGAGTCAGATCCACTTGCAAGTCCTCTCTACTGGGGTTATGAGAGTGGAAAGACAAGAGGAAGGTACTCCAAGTACTTCACTATAAGCCAAGCTATTTAGGTTCATTCTGCCTCAAAGATACTCTCTTAATGCTCTCGGAAGCTCCTTCTTCCATCTGCCCTCACTCCCTCACTCCAGTTTGAAAGCCACACTGACAGATCCAGAAAATATAATCCAAACAGAGCACTGTTAACAGCAAGTAAGAGTGATCTGTTCACATGAGGTTTATCCGATGCAAAACAACCTGAGAGATGATCTACCTTTAAAAGCCATACTCATTCATTCAGAAATGCAAAAGTGACAGAATACAAAGCTGACCCCATATCCTCCTGGGTTGGCCTTTTGCTGTCTTTGTAAAATGAGCTGATAAAAGTTTCTCAGGTAAGGAAGCTTATTACTTCAGACCAGGCTGTTGGGCTCCCTGCCATCCTCATATGCGCACCAAACTTTGTTCTGCAGAGTCCTGGAAGGAGGAGGGGGAGGGGAGAAAATGGATGCTGAGCCAGGTAGGAAGGAAGGAGCTCCTGACAAATGCGCCCCTGTCCTAACCAGAAACCTGTTCTGGCTTCGTGTGTTTTATCTGGGCTTCCAAATAAGCGTTCTTTTCTTCTTTATTTTGGCCACACCACTCAGCATGGGGGATCTTAGATCCTCGACTAGGGATCAAACTTGCACCCCCCTGCATTGGGAGCATGGAGTTTTAACCACTGGACCACCAGAGAAGTCCCCAGTTGAACTCTCTTTAAATAAGACCTCTGAGGTTGAAAGCCAATAGTCCAGATATTACAAGGGAACACAGATTTGTGGATATGGCTGCTGTTAAAATGTAGGGAAGACACTTGGAGAAATGAATCAATCAATATGGGAGGTAAAGCCTTAAGCATGAAGGATTCATTCAATCTTCATTGCCCAAAGTTAAAAAGAAAATGGAAAATTTCCCTTTTACAAATGGAAAAAGAAATGGCAACCCGCTTGAGTATTCTTGCCTGGGAAAGCCCATGGGTAGAGGCGCCTAGTAGACTACAGCCCATGGGAGTCACAAAGAGGTGGATGTGACTTGGCGACTAAACAGCAGCAGCACGGCAGCTAAATTACTCTAACATACAAATCTGTTTTCCAGGCCCACACTGAAGGCTACACACTGATTCTTGCAATAAAGGAGACCTCTCCTGCACGGGAGAACCTGCACACACACACTTTGAGGGGGAAAGTAGTTCTTTCACAAGTCTTGACAGTTTTCTACTTGTACTCCAGGGACAGTGGCTAATGTCTGAGTTAATCCTTCCACCTCCTGGACTTACTTTATACTGTGTCTAAATCCTTCTATCTTTGTAGGATTTTAGGGATCTAAGATAGTAGAAATGTTTCCTATGGGAAGAAATATAAAAAGTTTAGGCAACACCTCACTGAATGAGTATTAATCTGTTAATACATGATCAAATTCTAACTTAATCTTTAAAATGAAATTCAAAAATAATCCTTTTTGGATGCTTTTCCCTGGAAAGTAACAAACTCAAACCACAAAATCATTGATCTAGTTGAGGAAAACAACAGATTTTGGTCTTATCATACTCTATTTATCTGTTGCTCTTTAGTATCCAGAAAGTGAGTTTAATACCCCAAAGTGCTTTTTATAGCACCCAATGTAAAATATCTCAGGCATGGATTTGGTAAAATATTTGAATAGCAGTGAAAGCTCTCTCAATATAACTTTTTCTAATCTAATCACTTTTAGTATTGCATTTTTATTTTAGAAACTATACTTATACTTTCAAGTGTAATTCATAGGTATTTTTTAACCTGCCTAAATATATACCCAACCTGCAAACTTACTCAGCAAAGCCTTCTATATATTCATACATCCATTCACCCGGCTCAGCCTCCTCATGTGCCGTTTGACCTTCCACTTCATATTTTTAACATGAAGTAAAAATGTACTGCTACTTCCGTGTCACTGCAGACAGCATAATAAATTATGCAATGCATTAAAAATGCCAGGACGCACAGGGCATTTGATTTTGACTATATACCTATGCATGAATTGACTGTCAATGAAGCCGGATGGCTTATGCTTTCTATAATCTCCACAGAAGTCCTTTTTTGCCTTCTCTCTTCACACAAAAAGATAAAGAACAGACATGTCTGTTTCCAAGTATGACAAAGTCAGAACCTACCAGACAATTTTGCTGCCCCTGCAGAAAACAACCACACAGCCTGGACATAATGCAGAGACAAACGACCTGAAGAGAGTAAAACGTGAGGCAGGCGGACAGATGGTGTGGGAGGCCTTTCACTGCAGAGGTCAGAGCTGCACACGCTCGACCTGCACTGGGGCTGGACCCTGACAGCTGTCACGGCTTATCACACTGTATGCTTAAAATGTGTAACTTCACTGGATGAAAATATACGTATGTGTTATAAACCTATATTTGGTTTAATTAAGGGCCTCCCTGGTGACTCAAATGGCAAAGAACCTGCCTGCAATGTTGGAGACCTGGGTTTGATCTCTGGGTCGGGAAGATCCCTTGGAGGAGGGCATGGCAACCCGCTCCAGTATTCTTTCCTGGAGAATCCCATGGACAGAGGAGCCTGGCACGTGACAGCCACAGGGTTGCAAAGCGTTGGACACAACTGAGAGACTAACAGTTCCCTTTCACTTCAAGGCGTTATTATAATATGTATAATAAAACTATGCTTTCTAAATGGGACCTCTGAACAGCAGATATGGCTTAACACCAAAACCTGGGTGAAAGAAGTAGATGCTGGGGAAACTGTTATATGTGGGAACAAAAGTGGTTTAATCTCCTGATCAGGGAGAAAGAAATGAGTCACCTGCAATTACAGATTCTCCCTTCCTTTAGCTTCTGCGAGCTCTTCCATTGTCAATTTTGTAACTTGCTTTGAGCAGATCCTTTTCTTCTTCTTTCTACCAAACCACAGTCTTGGTTGGCAAGAAGCAAATTAGAAGCAGATGCAAGCTTATTTTTAATGGTCTAAGACCAAATTTTCTGAACTTAAAAGAAACACTTTGTCCCCTCAAAGTTCTTGGATTCCATTAAGATACAACCGCATATTCTCTTTCCAATTCATGAACCAAAAATAATTTCAAAAACTAATTGTAAGAAACCACACCCCAGGGTTACTTATTGTAATTTTTTAAATTCTTATAATCCAGAGAACAAAGAGTTTAATTTCATAGATATTTGAGTAAACTTTTAAGATTCTAGGCTGGTCTCAACAATTTTCTTGTTTTAGTATCTGAGGAGATATACTGAATTATCCAGCAAGGCTTTTTATTATAATTGGCTCAGGTTCAAAGACAGATGTAAAAGGTTAAGAAACAAAAAATGTTCATTCCAGTAGCTAGAACTCATTTGAGATGACTTGAATACACTATCATTAAGTTACAGTACTGCGCTAAATAATTTGCAGTAAAAATTTTAGTACAAGAATTGTTTGTTTACTAAGCTGGATTCCTCTCTGGGTAAAAAATGTGAAATCTCTTATTACTCCCAGAGCTAACAGAGATGACCTTTGGAGGCTAGAAAGAAAAAAAAAAAAAAAAGAAAAAGGAGGTCCCTATTCTTATCATGGTCTTGCATCAAGCACTGAGGGGGCCTTGGACAAATCGTTTAGTCATCTTTGGTCACAGTTTCTTCTTTAATGAAGCATGGTGGCCACACTAAGTGAGCCCTAAAATCACTGGGAATCCAACTCTGCTACCTGTCTCCAATGCCTGGTACACAGGAAGTGGCTCCTCAGGATGCCCTGCGTTCAAAGCCTGTCTGCTCCACCTGCCTGTATGACCATGGACAAGTTCCTTAACCTTCCTGTGCCCTAGTTCCCTCATCCATTAAAGACCTGTAATACCCACCTCACAGGGCTGCTTGCAGGATGAACCGGGACTGCGCACGGACAGAGGTCAGCACGGTGCTTGGTGGAGAGGAAGTGCTCAGTCTGTGGTGGCCACCTCACCGTTTTTGCATGATCTGAACAAAGACCTGAAGGCTAGATTACGAGGGAGCGTGACTGCAACTCCACCTAAAGGTAAACTTTGAACCATCAGATCAACAGTCTCTGAAATCACTGTCACTCATAATGGTCATCAGATGGCTTTTAACGAGCTCCAGTTCAGAGGATACACACGCCGCTGGTACGGCCATTCAGATACTCCTCAACCCAAGAACTGTAGACCTCACCTCACAGCAGGATGCTTATGGGAAGATTAATGACCCTGTTGGGAGAGGGACCCCTAAGACCTCGGCACCCAGGAGGCTACCACTGGTGGCTAACCACAGGACTATCCTGCCCGGCCCTGTTTCCACCATTAGCTAATTACGGATTCCCACTGGGCTAACAAAGGCTTGTAACTGCATTCATATGTGTCTCAGTCTATCTCATGTGAAATAGCCATGCTCACTTAATTAGGAATGAAGTAAAAGATGACTAAAACTCTCCCAGGAAAAGAAAACAACAATTAAATCCTGATTTATAACTTCAGACAATTAACAAAATAAGATCTAATAAATGTTTCTGATGAGGTTCTTTATTTTCCATCCTCCTTCTTTGCTGGGGCTTCTTCTTTCCCTTCCTCCTCCATATGCATACATGCTAAGTTGCTTCTCCATAACCAGCGCCTAAAACAGAAGTCCACACACTATGGCCTGCAGGCTGAAGCCAGCCCACAGCTACAGCATCTGTCCATGGCTCATCTACAGTGACTTTCAGACCACAGGGACGGAGCTGAGTAGCTGTGGTCCCCAAGCCTAGACTTAGTTACATTTTGTCCCTATATGGAAAGAGTTTCCTGATCCATGGTCTAGAACACAGCTCATTCATGGTAGGCAGCTAACAGCCCTGGGATTTCTTTGGAAGGAATGACGCTAAAGCTGAAGCTCTGGCCACGTCATGCGAAGAGTTAACTCACTGGAAAAGACTCTGATGCTGGGAGGGATTGGGGGCAAGAGGAGAAGGGGACGACCGAGGATGAGATGGCTGGATGGCATCACGGACTCGATGGACGTGAGTCTGAGTGAACTCCGGGAGTTGGCGATGGACAGGGAGGCCTGGCGTGCTACGATTCATGGGATCGCAAAGAGTTGGACACGACTGAGCGACTGAACTGAGTAACTGTTTTGGACAAAATGATAATGGTCATCATTTCATTCAACATCCAACAACTGCTTATTAAATGCTTCCAAGCACCAGGCACTGTGCCAGCTTCTGGAAACATAGCAACTGAGACTACAGTGGTGAGAATGACAGGGTCCATGCCCTCATGGTGTGGACAGTTTAGAAAGGGAAGGGAGAAAATGGTCATCCAAAGGGTTCCTTATTTACAGCATGATGAGTGTTTACAAAGGGAACAGGGGACTGCAGGGAAATAAAAGGAAGACTGGAACTTATCTCAGGCAGCCTTCTCTGAGTAACTGCCATTTAATTTGAGCTGAGACCTGAACGTGGATCTCCTGGCTCTGAACTGTCAGCAAAAGTGAAGGGTCCCTGATGCCACATGGAATGCAAATGGGTTTCAGCCTGTGTTTTTTCCATCTATCCATCTAGCTATGAGTGCAAGGAACCCAGATCATAATGGAGTTTAAGACACTTGATTTTTCAACCCTCAAACAGGAATAGTAAGCAAATAATTTAAAAACCAATGACGTGAAAATCATAAGCCACATTCGCTTGTTAAGAGACTGGACATCAACACGTGACCGAGAGACAGTTCTGTTATCAGCTCTGGTTCTTCAGGCACAGAAAATCAGCTTAAATTGAATAACATTAATTTTCACACTTGGGGAGAAGATCTGATGGAATGTAAACAGACACCCTGCAGGCTGGATGCACTGCTGGTTGTCATGAAGGTTTGAAGTTTCTCAGTGCTGCCTGTCAAGGCTGATCAAGTGGTGTAAGCAGTCACACATTCTGCTTTCAAAACCTAGCAAGGCTCGGCAGGCCACACAGGCATTCCTTGGGAACGTGGCCCATTTCCCCACCCTGAAAACTGGCAGGTTCTTCCAGAGAAGGTGGAGGAAAGATGCAAAGGAAAAGGAAGAAGCGTTGCAGAATAAATGTACAGCCTAACAAATCCATAAATGTAAGTCTGCAGAGTAAATGCATAAAGTCTTCTTCGCATTTCCTATCACTGATGAGCCCACAGAGCTCTGCTGGCTGAATTGGGAAGATTTTGAAATGTAGGTACAGGGAGATTAAGCATCTAACTTCAGGTCACTGAGCATGTGAGTGAGAACCCAAAAGCTGGAAGATATGGTGANACAACAATTAAATCCTGATTTATAACTTCAGACAATTAACAAAATAAGATCTAATAAATGTTTCTGATGAGGTTCTTTATTTTCCATCCTCCTTCTTTGCTGGGGCTTCTTCTTTCCCTTCCTCCTCCATATGCATACATGCTAAGTTGCTTCTCCATAACCAGCGCCTAAAACAGAAGTCCACACACTATGGCCTGCAGGCTGAAGCCAGCCCACAGCTACAGCATCTGTCCATGGCTCATCTACAGTGACTTTCAGACCACAGGGACGGAGCTGAGTAGCTGTGGTCCCCAAGCCTAGACTTAGTTACATTTTGTCCCTTTATGGAAAGAGTTTCCTGATCCATGGTCTAGAACACAGCTCATTCATGGTAGGTAGCTAACAGCCCTGGGATTTCTTTGGAAGGAATGACGCTAAAGCTGAAGCTCTGGCCACGTCATGCGAAGAGTTAACTCACTGGAAAAGACTCTGATGCTGGGAGGGATTGGGGGCAAGAGGAGAAGGGGACGACCGAGGATGAGATGGCTGGATGGCATCACGGACTCGATGGACGTGAGTCTGAGTGAACTCCGGGAGTTGGCGATGGACAGGGAGGCCTGGCGTGCTACGATTCATGGGGCCGCAAAGAGTTGGACACGACTGAGCGACTGAACTGAGTAACTGTTTTGGACAAAATGATAACGGTCATCATTTCATTCAACATCCAACAACTGCTTATTAAATGCTTCCTAGCACCAGGCACTGTGCCAGCTTCTGGAAACATAGCAACTGAGACTACAGTGGTGAGAATGACAGGGTCCATGCCCTCATGGTGTGGACAGTTTAGAAAGGGAAGGGAGAAAATGGTCATCCAAAGGGTTCCTTATTTACAGCATGATGAGTGTTTACAAAGGGAACAGGGGACTGCAGGGAAATAAAAGGAAGACTGGAACTTATCTCAGGCAGCCTTCTCTGAGTAACTGCCATTTAATTTGAGCTGAGACCTGAACGTGGATCTCCTGGCTCTGAACTGTCAGCAAAAGTGAAGGGTCCCTGATGCCACATGGAATGCAAATGGGTTTCAGCCTGTGTTTTTTCCATCTATCCATCTAGCTATGAGTGCAAGGAACCCAGATCATAATGGAGTTTAAGACACTTGATTTTTCAACCCTCAAACAGGAATAGTAAGCAAATAATTTAAAAACCAATGACGTGAAAATCATAAGCCACGTTCGCTTGTTAAGAGACTGGACATCAACACGTGACCGAGAGACAGTTCTGTTATCAGCTCTGGTTCTTCAGGCACAGAAAATCAGCTTAAATTGAATAACATTAATTTTCACACTTGGGGAGAAGATCTGATGGAATGTAAACAGACACCCTGCAGGCTGGATGCACTGCTGGTTGTCATGAAGGTTTGAAGTTTCTCAGTGCTGCCTGTCAAGGCTGATCAAGTGGTGTAAGCAGTCACACACTCTGCTTTCAAAACCTAGCAAGGCTCGGCAGGCCACACAGGCATTCCTTGGGAACGTGGCCCATTTCCCCACCCTGAAAACTGGCAGGTTCTTCCAGAGAATGTGGAGGAAAGATGCAAAGGAAAAGGAAGAAGCGTTGCAGAATAAATGTACAGCCTAACAAATCCATTAATGTAAGTCTGCAGAGTAAATGCATAAAGTCTTCTTTGCATTTCCTATCACTGATGAGCCCACAGAGCTCTGCTGGCTGAATTGGGAAGATTTTGAAATGTAGGTACAGGGAGATTAAGCATCTAACTTCAGGTCACTGAGCATGTGAGTGAGAACCCAAAAGCTGGAAGATATGGTGACTGATCCAAAATTAGGTTGCTTGAGCTTGCGCCTATAAAGCCTTTGCTTTTTAGGACTGAATTTTTAGTCCTAGTAAAGCAAGGAGATCAAACCATTCAATCCTAAAGGAAATCAACCCTGAATATTCATTGGAAGGACTGATGCTGAAGCTCTGATACTTTGGCCACCTGATGCAAAGAGCTGATTCACTGGAAAAGACTCTGATGCTGGGAAAGATTGAGGGCAGAAGGAGAAGGGGATGACAGAGGAGGAGATGGTTAGACAGCATCATTGACACAATGGACAGGAATCTGAGCAAACTCTGGGAGATAGTGAAGGACAGGGAAGCCTGGTGTGCTACAGTCCATGGGATCGCAAAGAATAGGACATGATTGAGCGACTGAAAAACTAAATGTAGAAGCCATCTAAAGATTAATTTAGGGCAAGAAAATTTTCTCAGTTTAAGAAATGTACTTTAGCAGGCTTTCGTGGACATCCCCTTCCTCTGTGCCCAGGAGCTGATCTGTGGTGTCTGTGGTATCTGGCACGGTCTATGGACTGGTCTGTGCAAGAATATGGCTGGCTGTCCCCCAAATTTTTATATACCACAGTCAGCTCTCAACTTCAACACGACCACAGCAGAGTCAAAAAGGAGTCAAGGAACCAACTACATTTTAGTACATAGTAGTCATTTTCATGAAAAATACTACTGTTCCTGGAAGTAGAAGGAAGATTCCCTTTACCTGGATATCTTCCTACTTGAAAAAGCAAGAAAGGAGGGGAAGGGGGAAGGTGAAAGGCAAAAAAAAAAATCAAGCATTTTAAAGTTGCTTCTATTTTATTCTCATTAACAATTTCACCTAATATCTTGAAATAACTGAGCAGAACCAGAGGTAGCTCCTAACATGGGTAGGAGCTAAAAAGAACATTTTGATACTGATGTGCCATGATGAAAATTTCAAGCCTGTTCTTACAAGGATTTCCCACTTTTACTCATTTCCTCAATAAACATTTATGGAGCTCCAGGTACATAAAGATCCAAGGGGTTTTAATGAAGGCTGGGGCTGGATGTTGACAAAGAATGCCTGTAATTCTTTCCTCTAGTGGAGGAGATTCACATTAAGAAATGGTGCCCACAGAGAACGTAGGCAAAATAAGGGCTGCAGTACGGGCTTCATGCCCAGGTGGCAGCTGCAAGCACCACCGGGCCCACAGAGGAGGAGGGAACCCAGGTGCATCCACGTGTGACAACATCTAGCCTCTCCTTCCTAATGAAGCCTGATAGAAACCCACAAGAGAATGTAATGAAACACAATGAGGATTCAGAATACGCTCCTTAAGCTCTATGTGGGTCAACAGAATTAATATTTATGTCATTATAATTTCTGCTTTGGGTTTCACATAAGCCCTTAGAGGAAATACAAAAAGAAGGATTTTCTTGTAGGAAATTATTTTTGCCTCTTTTATGTTCTAAAATAGACAGAAAATCAAAGTATCCAAAGTAAGACTTAAAGATAAGATGATGATTGTAAGATAAATTGAAAACGGCAAATTATTGTTATTTTTAAAACAGTGGTCCCACACTTTTTCTGGGGGGCTCATTTTTAAACCTATGGGGATTATACAGGAAATCAAATCCTATGAATTACTCTTATTTATACTCATAACTTATTAATTTAAACAAATAAATGAATGTCCCCCCAATATTTTTTTTCTTAGAGAGGGACATTTAACAGACAGAATTTAATGTACACAGACTTCAGTGTAACCAAACATGCTGAACCCATGAGGCCTAAAGAATCCCAAGGAGTGGATGGGGAGCAACGTTTCTGGCCATCCTGTAACACACATGGGTTTTATCCTGGAATAATACAAGCTGCCAGAGTGCATCAGCTGCCCCTCCACTCAAGAACATAAGATCTCTGCCAGTCTAGTTTCCCCAAATTTCATATTTTATTTTTGGCTTTCTGACCTACTAGCATGGGCTTCCCCGATGGCTCAAGCAGTAAAGAATAAGCCCACAGTGTAAGACACACAGGAAATGCAGGTTCAATTCCTGGGTCAGGAAGATTCCCTGGAGGAGGAAATGGCAACCCACTCCAGACACACTAGTGACAGAAATTCTGCAGAGTTACTAATTTTCGGAAAGAAACAGATAAAACATTTCACTTACTGACAAGATAGAGCTAAGAATGATGACAGACATTCCTGAAAAATTTCATTTGGTGGCCAGTGGTTTGTTTGCTCCGTGTGTGTCTGTGTGTGTCTCTGTGTGTGTGTGTGTGTGTGTGTGACAGATGAGTAAATGGGGAAACCAGGAATCTCAGTAAGTTAAAAAAGCTGAAGTACCCAGTTTCACTCAGCCAGATCAAAAAAGAAATTGGCTAGATGCCCTGTTTTTAAGGAGTAATTTGGCTGTAAACATATTTGGAAAAACAAGTAAGTAAAACCAGGAAAGGCTTCCCAGGTGGCTCCATTGTAAAGAATCTGCCTGCCAATGCAGGAGACTCAGGTTCAATTCCTGGGTCGGGAAGATCCCCTGAAGAAGGAAATGACCAACCACTCTAGGATTCTTGCCTAAGAAATTGCTACAGACCATGGGCTTGCAAAGAGTTGGACATGACTGAGCAATTGAGCACACACACAGAATCAGAAAACACACACACAAATGTTTGAATTCTTCCAAAGAGAACAATGCAACATCATGAGGTGATAGAGAAAAACACTCCCCTGACTCTTGAGAGTCCCTTGGACTGCAAGGAGATCCAACCAGTCCATTCTAAAGGAGATCAGCCCTGGGTGTTTTTTGGAAGGAATGATGCTAAAGCTGAAACTCCAGTACTTTGGCCACCTCATGTGAAGAGTTGACTCACTGGAAAAGACTCTGATGCTGGGAGGGATTGAGGGCAGGAGAAGAAGGGGACGACCGAGGATGAGATGGCTGGATGGCATCACTGACTTGATGGACGTGAGTTTGAGTGAACTCCGGGAGTTGGTGATGGACAGGGAGGCCTGGTGTGCTGCGATTCATGGGGTCGCAAAGAGTCGGACATGACTGAGCGAATGAACTGAACTGCGTTTTAAAACTCCTAATCACTTCATTCAGAGAGATTTTTAACTTGGACAATCTCGTGTCCGAGAGGAGCATAATTACAGCTCTGTTGAATGCTTATTTCAACTTGTAGAGCTATGTGTAACGACCCAGGCAGACCACCCAGGCTTTTATCAGGCTTCAATGAAGAGTAGAGTTTTGTCTTTAAAGGAAAACTGCTCTGGGCAGCAGGGAAACTTGGAAATCAGGCCAGGAAGGACATCCCCTTCCACTGGTTGAGACTTTACAGAATTCCTCCCAACCGCTCATATTGCAAGAATGCCTTGGGTGTGTTGGGACCTGGACTCGGAGCTTCTGCTGGAACATGGAGCAAAAACATCAGACATGTTATTCTCTACTTTCGCCTTTCCCTCTAACTTTTCCATTGGCCAAGGTGGTTGTCAGGGCCTTCCCAACTTAGCCTTAGCTCCTGGTAGGTAGGATCCAGAGACATCACTATTATTTGCTGTGCAGTCAGTCTTACCTTTCTCTTAGCCAAGCATTAGAATCTCAAAAGGCTCATCTGGAAAACATGGCTCCTCTCGAGTGTACACTCAGTGTTTATGATTCTTAGGCATTGAAAAGTATTCTTATAATAGACTTTCTAAAAGACTACACAGATAATGGAACACATTAATAACTGAAGAGATAGTGATTTGTGCCTATTCTGTGTCCACGTGCTAAAAGGAAAGCCTCAGAGAGAGCACCGCCCATCACCAGCCTCCAGGGTACGTCTACACCTTTGTCATTACAGCTGCTCACTTAGCTATGGGCCGCAGCAGGAGAGGACTCAACATGCTCAAACCTTCACTTGTTACCGAATCCCCACGCCTCCTCCTCCTCCTGGTTTTTCTTGGTAAAGGATGACCATACACCCAATGGTTCTAGTCACCTTCATTTCACTCTCTGTCATTATTTGATTGGTCACCAAGTCCTCTAATTTGTCAGCTGTTGATTTGTCTACTACTCTCCACTGCTACTTCTTAATTCAGGACCTCTACCTCTCTTGCCCAGACACTAAATTATCCATTAACTAGTCTCCTTGCCTCCAGGTTAATTCTTCATGAATTTCCCTTCTTTTGTGCCTCCTTAACTAGCTTCTAAAACATAAGCCTTACAAACAATGAAATCATAAACATACGTGAAGAAAACACAGGTGAATATGTTAATAATTTTGTAGTGGAAAAAGCATTTCTAAGCATGACCTAAAAAACCTAGAAGGCACAAATACAGCCACTTGAAAAAAGATAAAGGGCACTATATTCAAAGATACAAAAACAACTGGGGAAAAAAGATCTGCACTATATATGGCAGGAAACATGCTAAGTTTCTTCATACAAAGAGTTCTTCCAACTCACTAAGGAAAAAAAAAACTATTTGTAAATTTGAAATAACATCTCAGGTCCATCTCTTGGCCACTCCAGGAGAGGAAAAGCTAATACAAATAATTATAAAGCTGGCAGGCAGGCACACAGTGTCCTGCAAAGACTAGATAATGAAACATTGGTTAGCTATCAGTGTTAGCAACCCTGCTTCAAAGGCCCTGCCGAGATGCAATTACATCACACATCAACACTGAGGCACCCTTCAGCAGTTGAAAAATGCCCCTGGACTCTCTTGTTTCGACCTTTGGAACAGCAGAACATATTTGCACGGAACAACTCATTCCTTGTAAAGCTGGAAGGGCCTCTTTGCCTGCATTATTACTGATGCTTTAGCTTTGAGCCAGAAGGTTAAAGTAGTCAGGAACATTTCTGAACTCACACAACACCAAAACCTATTAATCCATCAGCATAGCCTGAGCTGGGAGGCTACAGCAAATGCTCATCTGATGAAACTCATTGACTTTTCCATTTTGACCTAAACTACATGACAAAATAATATCTCCTGACAAGAAGGCAGAGTATCACAGAGTGATATTGCTGACATAACAGCCACAAGGATACTTACTCTACCTAGTAATATGCTCATCCAAAATTAAGGTGTCAAACCCAGAGGAATAGGGTGACAAGGCAGGTGGGTGGGAGGTTCAGGATGGGGAGGACACATGTATCCCTGAGCCGATTTATGCTGGTGTATGGCAAAAACCATCACAGTACTGTAAAGAAATTACCCTCCAATTAAAATATAAATTAATTTTGAAAAATAGTACAGATGACTCAGTTACCAAATGAATGTTCAGATGAAACGGTAAATCCACTGCATTTATGAGTAGAAATAACTTTTGTTAGGAAAGTGAATAACTCAAGATGCTTATACATATATAGCTTTGTATACAAGTCTGGAGCACAGGCCAATTCACCTAATGCAAAGGAATCCGATGCAAAAGCTCAAGACTGTATGAGTGTCTATTTGCCAGACAGAGTTTTAAAAATGAAGCTGAGACTCAAGCTGGAGTCTGACCATGAGAAAATCTGGGAAAAACTGGAGGGCAATTGTGAGTTACTTTGGGAAAAACAAAGAAGAAACATTAACCCCAATGGACAGTATTAGAAATGAGAAAATGTAACTAAGTATTTCTCAGCTTTGAAAATGTAGATCTGTATTGAGGGATCCAAGCACCAGAATATACTGTCACTATACAGTGGATGCTAGTGTTTGAACAAGCCTTTTTGCTGTTAGAACTGTCTTTAGCTGTGAGCACTTAACTCACAATGCTGCTGAGAATTATGACAGAGAAATGAATTCAATTTTCTATACAGTTTCCCAAAAAAGACAGCTGGATTTTTTANCAGCCACAAGGATACTTACTCTACCTAGTAATATGCTCATCCAAAATTAAGGTGTCAAACCCAGAGGAATAGGGTGACAAGGCAGGTGGGTGGGAGGTTCAGGATGGGGAGGACACATGTATCCCTGAGCCGATTTATGCTGGTGTATGGCAAAAACCATCACAGTACTGTAAAGAAATTACCCTCCAATTAAAATATAAATTAATTTTGAAAAATAGTACAGATGACTCAGTTACCAAATGAATGTTCAGATGAAACGGTAAATCCACTGCATTTATGAGTAGAAATAACTTTTGTTAGGAAAGTGAATAACTCAAGATGCTTATACATATATAGCTTTGTATACAAGTCTGGAGCACAGGCCAATTCACCTAATGCAAAGGAATCCGATGCAAAAGCTCAAGACTGTATGAGTGTCTATTTGCCAGACAGAGTTTTAAAAATGAAGCTGAGACTCAAGCTGGAGTCTGACCATGAGAAAATCTGGGAAAAACTGGAGGGCAATTGTGAGTTACTTTGGGAAAAACAAAGAAGAAACATTAACCCCAATGGACAGTATTAGAAATGAGAAAATGTAACTAAGTATTTCTCAGCTTTGAAAATGTAGATCTGTATTGAGGGATCCAAGCACCAGAATATACTGTCACTATACAGTGGATGGCTAGTGTTTGAACAAGCCTTTTTGCTGTTAGAACTGTCTTTAGCTGTGAGCACTTAACTCACAATGCTGCTGAGAATTATGACAGAGAAATGAATTCAATTTTCTATACAGTTTCCCAAAAAAGACAGCTGGATTTTTTTATGTTGCTGATTTAGACAATGAATTTGCAGAAATTCAAACCTTAATTGATGGTTTTTCAAAACCCATTTGCTTCTATTACTTGCCTCTGATGAAATTAATAGAGTATTTCCCAATAAATCTAGAGGCAGAGGAAGCCATTTTATTTCTGGCTGAAATGGGCTCGCTGGGTTCACCATTGAGCATCACCAATGAAGACCCATGCTGGGAACATCTCTATTGCTTCATGCCGCCAGGGGCAGACAGTTCAGAAATGCTCAACCTGTGTGCACACAAAACACGACAAAAGAGTGAATCGCACCACAGACCTCCTTCCTTTTCCATGGAGATAAAGAACTATGCCTTCCTTCAGGTGGTGCGAGCCAGGGAATACCGCAAGAGTGCTATTCCTCGGAGGGTATTGTAGAGAAACAGAAACTGGAGGTCAGAATAAACACTACTGAAGTATTACAACCTCGACTTTGTCTTGGGCAAGCCCAAGAGGGCCTCATCTTTGGCCCAACAGCTTATTTCTCTAGTTAACAAAGGAAAAGCAAGCAGCACAAATCTTACTTAAAACGAACAGGCTACTCTCCTTCGGCCCTGAGCTTTTAAAACCACACAGTTGGGGAAGATAAGCAAGGAGACTCACTCTGGGACGCGTACAGCCCCTCAGCCGCCCTGTCTTCGTGTCCGTCATACTCCCTGCTGGACAGCTGTCTGTTGGCTGTCTCCAGTCGATCTGGACATAGAGAGGAGATGGTTACAAAGACATGCGTGTGAATCTAAGTCATCCTGCAACTGACAAATGACCTGGGTGCTGAGAGCTGGTAGGGAGAGCTGCCCAGGCAGGAGCCCCAAACTGAACAACTCCTGGGGAAGAACAAGATGTTCCAAAACATCGAAAGCAAAGTTTTCAGCGGCCATGCTGTGTCTTTATGCTATCTACTGCCAAGGGGTGCACCAGTGGCAGGCAGTGAAGAGCAGGTACCTGCAAGCCTAGCAAAGTCCTCGCAAAAGGCTTGCGTCCCCCAGGCCTCAAACCCAGCCCTCATCTAAACTTGACTATCAGTTCTCTGTAGCTAGGAAACAAAAAATTAAAAATAACAATAAATAAATACCAGGAAACAAGTCAAGATGACCTAATGGATGAAGACTCTACTCAGTGAGTTCTAGGTTTCCTCATGCCATTTCGTCAGTCTTTATTTATTCAATTAAATAATTCAACCTAACAAGGTTTTATTGAGCATACAGCATACCCAAAACTGAAGGGTCTACAGTAATTTAAAAAAATGTAGGTTCCAGCTACAGAGTCCAAGTACACTGAGTCTTTTGACATGAGAGAACTGAAAAAAAAATGGCTTGGCTGACTGAAAGTGAAGTACAAGTTCATAGGTCAAATCAATCTGCATGTGGGAGCTTGTCAAGATCCTGCAACATGGGACCCGAGCTTTCAGGAAACTGATATATGTTTACTCTTCTCATAACCGTGGGTTTGTTTTTTCTCCAAGAGGGACATATGTCTAGCTCTGTCTTCTACACTATATATTGAGCAAGTGGTAAGTTTTGGCTTTCAAAGAATACAATCAAATGCTTCAGCTCGATATGGTAAGGGTTGTGCATGCAACACTGGTCTTTTCAGACATTCCTATTCACAACAAGAATCATGCTAAGTACTCCTGAAGCAAGAAGGAGCTGCACACATATTCCCTCCCTTTCAAGGACTCATGCATAGAGGTTGTCACTTCTCAGGCTCAATGCTGCACTGGACAACCCATAAGGTGAAGAGAATGCGTCTGCTCTTTGGTGCCCCTTCCCCAAGAGGTTGGGATTTACAAGGTTCTCTAACACAACTTAGACCTGGAGTTAGACTGTCAGCTACAGGGGGCGAGGGTGTTTAGGGCAGGGAAAACGTGGGTGATGTACCCCGGAGGTCTCTGTTGAAGTCATGGAGCCTTCGAATCTCGCCTTCGAGTTTGTTCCTCATCGCTTTGTCCAGCGACTCTCGCTTGGTGGTAGACTTGACCAGGCTCTCGTAGGCTTCCGAGATTCTCTGAAGTTCTTTCTCAAACTGAAAGAAAGAAACAGCATGGAAGTGGAACCTCTGACATTCTCACTCATGACTTAGTTATACCGATTACTGGACGTTCCCAGTGTGAAGGCTGTATCTTCAACACAGCTTTTCTGCACCTCAAGTTTGGCTAGCAAATCCTGTAGTCAAATTTGCTCCCCCGTGTCCCCCAGGGCCACACTAGGATCCTGTGAATAACAGACTTGCACGTCTGGTGGGACCATCTGATGTCACCTGGTACATCAGATGTCTCTCAGTACAATGTCCATCAGATGTCTATCAGGAAGGGGTGAATTTAAACTTAACTCATACTCTTATATTTTGTATGGTAATTTATAACTATTATTTTTCCTAGTTAACTTAAGAAAAATATTAAAGTACAAGAAAACAAAAGGATCACAGCTAGAACCCAAACTGCCCGAGTTCAAGTACAGTGCTCTTCCTGAGACCCTCATCCCCAAAGAAATATAAAATCCACATGAAGAAAGGCTTCATTGCTTAGTTTTGTTACTCCTTTGTCTATGAAATTATCTATATAAAGGACTAATGGATTTGTATCTAAGTGTAAACCGATTTGCCAGATTGTTTCTCTTTATGTGAGGGAACTGAAAAGACATGAATTAAAACCACCTTTTCTCTTTTGTATTTCACTGAATCCAGGCTGTCACAGGTAAAGTCTTTAATCTATGGCATATACAAATCTATAATAAGTAGCTGAAACTGTTATAACAGGAGTCTAATACAATAGCATGCTTTAAAGTAGATATTAATAAACCCCATTTCATTGCTGTGCAACATACATGCAGGAGAAAAAGCAAAGTGAGAGTTGCTCCGTCGTGTCCGACTCTGTGGACAGTCCATGAAATTCTCCAGGTCAGAACACTGGCCAGAATACTAGAGTGGGTAGCCTTTCCCTTCTCCAGAGGATCTTTCCAACCCAGGGATTGAACCCAGGTCTCCCACATTGCAGGCAGATTCTTTACCAGCTGAGCCACAAGGGAAGCCCAGAAAAAGTAGAGTGCCTGCAAACTTGGCTACTAAAAGTTGGAATCAGAGGCAAAGTGGTGGAGTTGAGAACACTAGCACCCCTCCCTGGGCACAAAGAGAGCTGCTGCTGCTGCTGCTAAGTCACTTCAGTCGTGTCCGACTCTGTGTGACCCCATAAATGGCAGCCCACCAGGCTCCCCCATCCCTGGGATTCTCCAGGCAAGAACACTGGAGTGGGTTGCCATTTCCTTCTCCAATGCATGAAAGTGAAAAGTGAAAGTGAAGTCGATCAGTCATGTCCGATTCTTGGCGACCCCGTGGACTGCAGCCCACCAGGCTACTCCGTCCATTGGATTTTCCAGGCAAGAGTACTGGGGTGGGGTGCCATTGCCTTCCCCAACAAAGAGAGCTACACACCGCGTTTTGGTCTCCTCACAGGAGAGCTGCGTCACATTACTGAAGTATTACAACCTCGACTTTGTCTTGGGCAAGCCCAAGAGGGCCTCATCTTTGGCCCAACAGCTTATTTCTCTAGTTAACAAAGGAAAAGCAAGCAGCACAAATCTTACTTAAAATGAACAGGCTACTCTCCTTCGGCCCTGCCCAGATCAGAAAGTCTCTGCTTAGACTCCTAGAACTATTGCTAAACCAGTACCTACCCTAGCAGACACCTATCACACACTCACTGCGCGTCTGGGTGCCCAGGGAACAGAAATAAGACAGTGTCTGTTCTTGCGGGTCTCTCAGCCTTGCTGGCCTGTGTGTAGGCACACACGCCTCCTCTCCAGTGCAGTCGGTCAAAAGGTGCAGTGTTAACGCGATGGTAGCCCAAAGACCCCTTAGCAGGGGTAAGAAGGGGTTTCTTTAAAATAAGATTTCAGAGAAATGCCATTTAAAATGAGTCCTGAGGGATGAACAGGAACTTGCCAAGCAGAAAAGAAAAGGCTAAAGGGCTTTGGCATTCAAGGCAGAAGACAGGGAGGGCGTGAGCCAAGACAGAGCCACGAAAGAGTGTGTGTGTGTGTGTCTGACAGGGCAGGTCATCTGAGGATGGCAGCAAGGGGCAAGAGGCAGGAGCAAGGCAGCCCAAAGGCAGGGCTTTAAAGAGAATGATGGGGATGGGAGAGCTTGGGGAAGGCAGGGCAGCATAAATCTCACCTGAGGTTTTACAGAGTTCAGACTAAAGGACAGGGCTGCCGAGACAGAAGGCAAGAGAAAGGAGTCCAGGTAAAAGCTACTGTAAACAGTTCAGTGACACATGACAAAGAGTGAACCCAGACAAGCAAAAAGACAGATCCCAAAGACACTGAAGACTCAGTAAGCCTCCGTGACGGGTCTGGACGGGCAAGGGAGAAAGAAACCAAACACTGTCACAGCTTAGAAGACAGAGTAACGAGAGTCAGCCAAGATAAATGACGATAAGGCAAACACGTTTACCAAAGAAAGAAAACCAGTCTGGGTTTGGAGACACCAGGCCTGAAGTGCCTGCAGAACAACCGGGCAAAGATTCCCAGCTAGCTTGGGAGAGACAGGTCTGAAAGTGGGGAGGGCAAAGTTGTGCTGCTGTGTGTAGAGGACAGATGAGGCCACGAAGTGGAGACCGCTTAAGGAGGTCACCAGATGCTCCCAGGGCCGAGGATGGAGCGCTGACACTGCAGAAGGTGGGATAGGACAGGGAGAGAGACCAACACAGGGCCACCTCAGCAGCCAGGAAGCCACAAACTAAAGGAGAGAGAGTGTGGTCACTGCCCCAGAGGTTGCAACGGAGCCAAGACACATCAGAGAAGAGGCGGGTGACGAGGCTGCGGGGCGTCGGGCCTCCTGCTCGGTGGCCTCCAGCCGGGGCAGGGCTGAACACCGAGGCTCCATTCGGCATGGCTGTTCCCAAAGGCCTCCTAATACCAGAGTGGGTTCCTCCACAGTCCCCTTATTTCAACAAGGCCTTTCTATCTCTTCCAAAGATATCATGAATTATTGGTCATGTGGCAGCAGAAAGAACAGCCTGTCCTGAGTCCTGCTCATAGTCCTACCGCAAAATTATGTTCCTTCCTTTTAATTTTGTTTTCAAAAGAGATGGCTCCAAAACATACCACCACTTTTTTGCTAATTTCATCTGTAAAAGGTAGCCTTTGCTTGCAGACAGATGGGCAATGCTGCAGGGACAGTCCCCAGTAAGACAGGCCAGCGGTGAAGCCTTCTCCAACTAGGCCACCCATAGGAACTTCCCTCCACCTGGTTTCATATACTCTCCTACGTTATATTCAGCTGACTGGAATTCTGATGCATTCTGCGTCTCTGATTTGACTGTCAACTCCTGGAGAGCAGAAACAGCCCCATAGCCCTAGACTTGTGCCCTGCCTCGTGACAAAAGTACCAACTGCATAACTAACCTTTAAATCTCTTACAGAACTACAACTGTATGTAGGAAGTTAGCAAGATGAAACTGTGATTCAACCTCAGGCAGAATTTCCTAACATTCTCTTCCAGAAGTCTACCCAGTAGTGAGCACCTCTGCTCTGGAGGCATTCAAGTAAAAAAATGAATGACCTCCTTTCAGAGACATGAGATTTCTAAGGAATAGGAAACTGGACTAGAATCACTTTTAAGAATTTTAAGTCTAAAGCTCTTTGGTTTCTGACTGCACACTCCTTCAGAAGGACGACCACACCCTCTTCTTCAGCGCCTCCGGTCAGAATATCTTAAGGCCCTCTTAATGTCACTTCCTAGGTGGTGCTAGTGATAAAGAATCCACCTGCCAATACAGGAGGCATAAAAGACATGGGTTCGATCCCTCGATTGGAAAGATCCCCTGGAGAAGGGCATGGCAACGCATCCAGTATCCTTGCTTAGAGAATCTGATGGGCAGAGGAGCCTGGGAGGCTATAGTCCAGAGGGTTGCACAGAGTTGGACACGACAGAAACGACCTAGCAACACACACACGATGTGTGTCGGAGGTGAAAGGAGTTGGACAGGTTGGTCTTGATATACAGACTATCTGGGCCAGTCCCAAGTCTGAGCAGGAACATATGAAAAGAGTTTGCCTCCACAGCTCCCAGCAAAGACGTCAGGAAGCTCTTAGGGCAGGCTGCAGGAGATCCGGGAATCTCCGAGAAGCAATCTCTGGCCCAGAAACAGAACTCCAAGCAGAGTGGAAAGCTTACAGTTTCAGCAGGGGCTGCCGCCATGAAGCAAAGGGGCAGACACGGGCTGTGAGAAAGTCTCAGCCCTTCCCAGTTTAGAGACTGGCTTGTTCCCAGACACCTTCACATGCACAACTCAGGGACCTATAGGGTTGAAGACAGGCCTGCCGTCCATGCATCACACTGCCCAGCCACAGCCACTGCTGCTTTACTGACAAAAGAAGAGGGTCTTTACTAAAGCAAGCCCAGAGGAACCATCGACATGTGGCTCTTCAAACATCCACCTACACCCTGGTGGCTTCTGAGGCCAACCTGCTCAGCAGCCCACAGTCTGGTCCTGCTGGAAATTCCATGCATGAATTACGCTTCAGGGAAACTGGGAGGAAAAAGAAGCAAAATGAGTGGCCGAAAGGAAGCGATGAAAAACCGCCACTCTCTCTGGGGGTCCGCGGTCCTCATTCCAGCACTAACAGGGGTAATCACCACCCTGCCCCTCTCTGGAAACAGGGTCTTCATTTCCAGGTGGTTCTTTGGCAGCCTCTGAGCTCAGCCATTGTTTCCTGGCATGCCGCACACAGGCTAAAGCCCTGCAATTAAAAATTTATCTATTTTTGGTTCTGCCCTGGAGATGAATCTCTGAGCGCTCCCAAGGCTGTGAAGAAGGATTCCAGAATGGACGTTCCTGCCAACACAGGGTGGCCACATCCTACGACGTGGCACCACCCAAAGTGGAGGGTCTTCATCCCTGAGGAGTACAGTCACCTCACTGGACAAGCCTCTCCCCAGACCTGGGGCTCAAATAAGAGTCACAGCTACAGAGACACACGGAGCAGTGGGGCCTGGACGAGGGCGACCTCGGAACACAGGCCTTGAACCACCCAGTCACGATTTCAGGCTGGTCTTGTGTCTCTTGGGCCCAGCTGCCGAGGAGAGCTACGGAACTGGTGCTGAATATGGCTCGTATCCATCGAAATCTGAGTTTTCAAACCGACAATTTCAATTAGATACACAACTAATCAGTGATTACGGAAACGTAATATTTACAGAACCATTCACGACAGTGAAAGGACTGAAGGAGTTTGGGATTTCAGAAGGGGTACAGCCTTCCATTTTCCCTCTTTTCCAGAAGTTACCAAAATGCTTTTGGCCGTGAAACTTAAGGATCATACCCGTGCAGGGAAACTGAGTCCCTGCCAGGCTGATTTTGGTTTCCAAAAACAGAAATGGTCATCGACATCAAGAAAGAGGTGTGTGTTACAGGCCAATAAAGATACGTCTGAATTTTTAAAAAGTCAGTGAAGAATAATAAGAACTCCCAGTTTCTGCGTCTTCCCTGTAACTATTCAAAAATATTTATGGAAAAGCGGGAGAAGGACACTCGGCCCTCAGGAGTCTGCATGGCTCCTGGACACATCTGCCACTGGGCCCTCTCAGAGAGAGAGAGGAAAAAAAAAAAAGCGACAGACTTCCCAGGAAGTGCTGAGGTGGCCCGTCCCAATTTTCAGCCTGGACCAGGAAAGAAGCCGTCCCGGGCGGCTGGGAGGCGAGCAGAGGCCTGGGCGTGACTTCCAGGCACGGCCAGGAGCCTGCACACGCGCACCCGCGCGACCGGCCCAGGGCGGAGGCCGCCATCTTTGGGCAGCCCACCGGTGCCCGCCCCTCGCCTGTCGCCTCCAAGGCGGTCAGGCCTCCCGGAGCCAAGCCTGGTCTTGACTTCGGGGAGCTCCAGACCCTCGCGGCGGAAGCGCCACACAAACGCGCTGGGACAGGTCCCGTCTGTGAACGGCTGCATCATCCCACCCACAGCACCCAGCCCTCGGGGGAGTCAGAGGGGCTGACGGCTCTGACACCCGGACCAGCAGAAAGGCCAGCTTTCCGGAGAGGTCAACACTGAGCAGCCTTGTCATGCAGACGCAGTGACCACTGTGGTCCAGCCAGGAGCCAGCCCTGTGCCAGGCTGCTGTGCTCAGCGGGGTTTACAGTCCCATCTTTTCTCTTTACAAAAGCCCCCACCTGCCCAGGACAGAGCAGGCCCCTAGACTCTTATGAGATGGCCGCGACCACATGTGCCGCTTTGTCCCCAGGAAGGAAACTCCGGTGCCCCGTGGCTCTGCTGCCTGAAACCATCCTGTGACTTTTGACCCTCACCTGCAGGGCCTTTCTACCTGCAGCTTTCCAGGTGCTGGTGTGCGGGTCATGGTGAAATCACTGCCTGTAACAGTTCACTCTCGATAGATGTCTCCCTGTTGACTTTGGGTCTCGGCATAAAGCCCTAAGAATGAAGGCTGCCGTGCGTCCTAATGATCCCATGACAAAGACACGGGCTGGAATTCCGCAGCATCTCCCCACCTGCTGAGTCACAGGCAGAAGGAGAGCATGCCGGAACTCGCACTCTGCCCCTGGTGCTGAGGCATCACTGCTTTTTTTTGCAGAGACTGGCTAATGAAACCAGCATGGCAATCACCAGGTTCCCTTGTGAGATCCTAGATGTAAAGGAAGAACCCGTCTCTCTCAGCTGGCTGCTCTATATCCCTCTCGGTGTCCCCTCTCCCACACTGTCCATCTGGGGAGATGCTGCTTAGCTGCTGAGTCCCTGTCCAGGGGCACCTCTCCTGTTTCTCCTGTAGCCCCTTGACAGTCTACTGCAGGTTTAGCTTGGGTGACTCCCCCCCTACCCCTGCCTTTTTTTTTTTTTTTTTTACATAATCACAATAGTAAAAGATGTATGTCAGTTTTCACAATCAATAGCCAGACAAAAAATACAAGATAATTACAACTGCAAGCCATAATGGGAACATGAGTAACCTAACAATATAAAATAATTACCATTTGGCAGGAGGCCGTCAGGCAGAGAGATGAGGTAACTGGAAGTACATATATGCACAGATTTTCATCTGCTCAGCCAGCCTATATCTTTTGGTTGGTGCATTTAATCCATTTATGTTTAAGGCAATTATCGATAGGTATTATCCTATTACCATTTTCTTAATTGTTTGGGTTTATTTTCTGTAGTTAGGTCTTTTTCTTCTCTTGTTTGCTGCCTAGAGAAACTCCTTTGGCATTGGCTATAAAGCTGGTTTGGTGGTGCTGAATTCTCTTAACTTTTGCTTGTCGTGAAAGCTTTTGATTTCTCCATCAAACCTGAAGGAGTGACTCTCCCTCCTTTGGAAGATAAGCTCCTCCAAGGGAGGCACCCCAGCATATTTATTTTTGTCTTCCTAAAGCCTTACATGGTGCCTGGCATAAAAAGGTGTTGAATTAAACGCTGGCCAGTGATTCAGTGAATCAACCCCCTTGAAACGTAAGGAACTATGTGCCTTTAGGAGAACCTTCCCTCTGGCCTCATCTCGTGCTGTTCCTGCCGTCTGGGCTCTGTGTCCACTTGCTTCTTCCCACTTGATCTGCTCCTCTGACTCCTGCCTTAGGTCCCGCTAGCCCGGGATTCGATCTGTCTACCTGGAGTACCGAGAACCTTCCCCCGCCCCGTCCCCGGCGAAGCCCCCTACCTTGTGGAGCTTGTCGGCGTTGTCATAGTAACCCTGAAGCTCCTGGTGCAGCACGCGGTTCTCCTCCGTGAGGATCTCCACCATCTGCTGGGCTCGCTCCACGATCGCAAACGCGTCAGGGCCAAGCTGCTGGCTGGGCGAGGCGGCGGGCGGGGGCGGCGCGGCCCCCAGGGCCATTGGGGGAGCGAGGGGCAGGGGCACGGAGTGCAGCGGCCCGCTGACCGAGGAGTTCTGCGAGGACACCGGGCTGTGCTGCTGCGCCGTGGACGGGAAAGGAAGCTGGCATGGGCGGCTGCAAGGGAACAGACCAGGAGTCAGGACCAGGGCCACAGGCTGGGGCGGGGGTGGGGTGGGAGGAAAGCCCACAGCACAGGCACTGTGGGTGGTCCCCACCCACAGTGATGCCAGGTCAGCATCAACGCAGGGTCCAGCCTGGGCTGAGAGATGCAGCTTCAGCCCCCTATCCCACAGACATTCAGGGCTCTCCCTCTGAATCTGCACTGCTCTGGTCATCGGGAAAAGGTGGACCAGACAGACAAGGTCTTTCCCTATTCTCATGAAGTTTATGTTCTTGGAGAGAGAGAGATGGGCACACCACCAAATGATGAACACGCAAAGCTGGGTATTGAAAAGCAACGAGACCTCTCCAAGAATCAACCTGAGGGACAGGGACAGGGAATCACCGAGTGGCCAGTTCATACAGAGGGTCAGGGAAATGGTCTCTGAGAAGCGGACACCTGAGCTGAAGTCTGTTGACAGACATGGAGTAAAGAGTGGCTGGGGGCAGGGGGTGGAGAAGTGGGGGCAATTTTCCAGGATCAGAGGCGAACGGGACCTAAGGCAGGACGGAGAGGAGCAGATCAAGTGGAAGAAAGCAAGTGGACACAGAGCCCAGACGGCAGGAACAGCGAGATGAGGCCAGAGGGATGGGCATGGGCCTCTGGGAGCCAAAGCCTGACCCTCCCTTGGAGTGTGGAGGGGGCAGGGGAGGAGCTGTCTTCATGCCTGTGGGTGGGATGTATGTTGGCAAGGATGGACCAAAGGTGCCCAGTGAGGAAACCTGGGAAAGACTGAAGGCAAAAGGAGAAGGGGGTGACAGAAGATGAGATGGTCAGATAGCATCACCAAACTCCATGGACATAAATTAGAGCAAACTCCAGGAGACAGCACAGGACACAGGAGTGAGCTGCCATCCACGGGGTCACAAAGAGACAGACATGGCCTAGTGACTGAACAACAGCACAGGTTAAGAAAAACACAGATGTTCCTTGATGGTTCAAATTCTGGCACTAGCTTCTTTATCTGAACCCATGAATTTTCATCTCCAATCCCCCCTTCCGAAGGATGCCCGGCTCCTGATTCTGTGAATCGGTTTCCTAAGAATCACTGTATTTTCTTCCAGCCTACGCCAAGAGCTCCTAACAACAACTCTGTAGTATAAACAGCAAAGACAGTCTTGGCATCTAGTCCTGCAACCATGGCTAACTCTCTTCTGCAGACTTGGGGAAACTGGTGTTCTTGTTTACCCCCTCAATCTTTAGGTCTCAGTCTGGGAACTGGGGTGCTAAGAATGATCAGCAACCCCAAATCACTGACTTCTTTATATCAAAGGGTTGAGCGCCTTCTAGTCCGTAACAGTTTCATGTGTTACCTCCCTTCCTTTTGATCCTCCAGGGCCAAATCTCAGAACTACCTCCCTTTATCCTCAGAGGTCATCTGACCTTATATTTCCTTTTAAGTATATCTGCTGCAGTGTTTTTGGACTGTGTCAGCCTCCATATCTCACTGTGCAAGTGTATCTTACAGCATTAAGCATCCTCTGAATGCTGACTTCTGCAGCTAAACGTCAAATTCTAGAAGAAAGGGTGTCACCTTAGCCCTTCCTACATGGAGATGCAAATGCCCCTAAAGATAACCTCAGAAGAAACCCAGGGATGCCACCAGAGTGACTAACCACTGGCTCTGTTCTGGTAACCAACATCAGAGTGCTCCACCGGGCTCCCAAGCTAGTTTCCAGCTAGATCTCCTTATGGTTTTGATCTAGGAGCCCATCCATTTCATGTTAAAATAGCTGGGATCTAAGTTCCCTGAGTCAAAGTAGGGAACCATGGAGCTTAAGGTGGTTCTTTACCCCTTAAGGGCCTCAGATTTCAGAAAGGAGTGCTAGAGGTGTGGAGGTGTAAACCCTCCCCCTTCCCTCCCTTTCCACACCTACGATTACTAACTGACCTTCTCATTAGAAATAAAGCGTTTCTGCAGTTTGATGAATTTGTGCCTCTTCTACACTGAAGTATACGTGAATGTGTTGTCCCATGTGCATGAGGATGTCTGTGTGTATGAGGTCCAACTCCATAGTGAGAGTGAAATGCCCTTTGCTGCTTTTCACAATGCCCAACTTTCACCCCCATCACAGGGATTCCTATCAGTTGTGGACCCAAAACACCACAGGTCCTTTGTGAGTAAGTGCGTTCCTGCAGCCTGGCTAAATTCTGCAGTGTATTTTTCATGCAAAGAGGTTACCTTGACAAGAGACAAAATATCACAAATTACACTGCCTCGATCCAAAGGCAGACACCCATTACCATCTCCAAGTTCTCCCTTCCCACTTCATCCAACGCAAACAACAAGCATGACATGTCTCCTTGGAGCCGAGGTGGGCACAGATGAAGCCTCAGGGCTCCAACAGGACTTGCCCTTTAACCCTTCAGGCATGGGCTTCAGGGTGGGGCTTCTACCTTTTGATATTTATTGGGCTCTGGCATTTGGAACTCACAGTCAAGGATGGGCCTATGTTCTCAGTCATCTTCCCTTATATAACAAAAAGGAAGTTTTCATAATGCCAGCCTAAGTCATCCATGATGGTGACTAGCCACCTGAGTAGCAATGCAGGAAAAAGGTTCTTGCCAAGTTCAGGGACAGAAAGAATGGGTTTTTTTCACAATAGGAAGTCTTTTATGATAAGTAGAGAACACTGGCTTCAAAAAATTACCCAGTTACACATTCAGGAATACACATTCAAGAAGCATGGTATTACAACGGACGATGTATAGCCAGGAGACCAAACCACTGTTCCTTGGCTCCGCTCCTCAGCCACTGGGGCAGGTGGGCTCAAAGGTCCGTACAAAGCAGATCTGGATGAGAGTAAATGAAGGGGAATGAACGGTGTGTGTGTGTTGGGGGGGTCCACAGGAAAATGTCACACACCATCAGACCAGTGCTATGAATCAAGATATCCTCCCGCTCCCAAAGATAATACTACTGATCAGCCACCATTAGGATAAAGACTTCTTTGCAATTGGGACACAGAGAAAATAGAAAAAGAGGAGATGGGAGCCAATATTTATTGAGAAACTACCTTGTATAGAATTCTATGTTGTGCTGTGCTTAGTCAGTCAGTGGTGTCCGACTCTTTGCAACCCAATGGACTTAGCCCGCCAGATTCCTCTGTCCATGGGAATTCTCCAGGCAAGAATACTGGAGTGGGTTGCCACGCTCTACTCCAGAGGATCTTCCTGACCCAGGAACTGAACCAGAGTCTTATGCACTGCAGTGAGCTGGTAAAGGTAAGCCCAGAATTCTATGCCACAACTGTCTATTTGACTATACTTTACTTCCTCTGTTGGGGTTTCCTTGTTGGCTCAGATGGTAAAGAATTACCCTGCTATGTGGGAGACCTGGGTTCGATCCTTGGGTCGGGAAGCTCCCCTGGAGAAGGGAATGGCTATCCATTCCAGTATTCTTGCCTGGAGAATTCCCATGGACAGAGGAGCCTGGTGGGCTACAGGCACAGGGTAGCAAAAAGTAGGACACAACTGATTGACTAACACTTTCATTTACTTCCTCTATTAGAATGTGAAGGCAGAGAGCTGTTACTTGACATCTGCCTCGGTATCCTGGGACTATACCACCACTTGGCTTAAGTTAAAGGACTTAAGGAGTTAATATGTATAAAGCTGGGCACAAATTAAGCACTGGACAAATGTTAGCTATTACCACTATAAGTATAATTAGTATCATCTGTATCCCATACAAGGCTGAGCACTGAAGAACTGATGCTTTTGAATTGTGGTGCTGCTGAAGACTCTTGAGAGTCCCTTGGACTGCAAGGAAATCAAACCAGTCAATCCTAAAGGAAATCAACCTTGAATATTCACTGGAAGGACCGATGCTGAAGCTGAAGCTCTAATACTTGAGCCACCTCATGCAAAGCGCTGACTCACTGGGAAAGACCCTGATGCTGGGAAAGACTGAGGGCAAAATAAGAAGCGGGTGACAGAGGATGGGATGGTTGGGGGACAGAGGATGGGATGGTTGGATGGCATCACTGACTCAATGAATGTGAACTTCAGCAAAGTCCAGGAGACAGTGGAGGACACAGGAGTCTGACATGCTGCAGTAAAGAGTCGGACACGACTCGGTGACTGAATGACAACAACCCGGAGCCTAGCCCTGAGTGTGGCTTTCATGAGAAGTCCAATAGTTTTCTTCTGTTATGGCTAGCATTTATTGAGCACTTTTGACTCCAGCCACTGTCGTATGCATGCTACACACATCATCTCACCCTGACCTTCATAACTGCCTTATAAAATAGGCATCACTATCGTCTCTGTATTTAGGTGAGAAAGCAAGGCACAAGAAGGTCTGTGCTAAGTCGTTTTGGTCGTGTCCGACCCTTTGCGACCCCACGACCTGGAGCCTGCCAAGCTCCTCTGTCCATGGAATTCTCCAGGCAAGAATACTGGAGTGGGTTGCCATTTCCTTCTCCAAAACAATATAGAGCAGAGATAACAGAAACATAAAGAAGATGCAAGCACAGGCTTTGGGATTCCAGAGCTTGCAGCTCACTCATTCCCTGAACAGTGCGGGGGAACACGGGGAGGACAGGCAGGCGCCCTGTGACCTCTGCTGCCAGGTCCCGCGGCTCAGTCTGAGTGACCGCCACGTCCCTGACTCACACCCTAGCGAAAGCATCAGAGCTTTCCGTAGGTTCGAGCCGCCTCAGGGGAAGCATGAAGGCTAGAAACCTGCCCCTGTGTTGTTCTCCTGGACTGTTACTCACCTTCAGTGCTCTTGTCTTTCGCAGGTTAATATCTCTTCTACAGAAGCATTCAACTAACACTATTAAGGGTCTACACCATGTGCCAGGAAGCACAACTCATCACCTCGCTTTATCCTCACACACACCAAGGCAGGACCACCACCAGGTTCTGCTCCTGTCTCACGGAACTGGAGAAATCTTGGAACACTGAAGAAAGGGATCTTTTCCCGCCTGCCACTGAACTGACTATTAAATATATCTCAGCAGGGCTGAAAAGCCTCTTTGCCCCAAGTCCGCAGTGAGGTATTAGAAACAAGACACAAGGAACATTTAAGGAGCCACATCTGGGATTTCTCTGGTGGTCCAGTGGTTAAGACTTCCAATGCAGAGGGTGCGCGTTTGATCCCTGGTGGGGGAACTAAGATTCCACATGCCTCACGACCAAAAAAAAAAAAAAAAAATCGAAACATAAACCAGAAGCAATACTGTAAGTAATTCAATAAAGACTTTAAAAATGATTCGCATCAAAAAAAATTTAATAAAAAGAAAACAAAGAGCCACATCTATGATTCAAAAGAGGGTCATAGAGGGAATATATATGGGCTGATCTTCCGTCATCGATGATTTGGACCATGACTTTAAAAATGATCCACATCAAAAAATTTTAATAAAAAAACAAAGAGCCGCATCTATGATTCGAAAATATAGGGTCATAGAGGGAATATATATGGGCTGGTCTCCCATCATTAATAACTTGGGACTATGACACATAGCCTGACCTGGAATCTGCACTCATTTCTTGCTTCCTAATTTATAGCCTTGCCCGACTCACAGTCCTGACAACCTACCACCACTGGCCTATGTCATGGTTTTGTTCTCTTGAATTTTTATTTAAATATAATTTAATTTTTAATTCATTATTATTCTTCCTAATTAGCAGCATGCATGTTTTCTGAGGTTAGAAAATTATGACTTACACTAAACTGGTACCCAGTACATTTTTGTCAGTTGATTTGGCCCCAGAGCCCAACAGCCAGTTAGGAGGTCATATATGCTTTATGAACTTCAACACTGTTTTATTGAGGAAGAGACCTCTGGTGTTTATATTTGATCTGGATAATATAGTCAGAATCTCCAGTCATGACACTGCCAATTTAATAACACAGCTCCATGTTGCTTCCTTTCTCATACACAAAATGCTCCTCAAGACTGAAGTGATAATGTAATTTGGATTAGGGAAGCAAGATCATTGGTGACAGCTGTTACTCAACAGTCCCTTTGCTTCTCTCTGCACACAACAAGCCTTCATAAATAAGCTTGTTTACATATTATCTTAAAAAATTTTGGGGGGGCCCGTGCCTCACAGCATATGGGATCCCCAACAAGGGATCAAACCCTGCATTGGAAGCACAGAGTCTTAACCACTGAACTACCAGGGAAGCTCCCATAAATAAGCTTGTTTAAACATTTGTATTTACTTCACACCTAAATGTGTAATGTACGAAATGTGCCATGAATAGCACCTTAGCTCCACTGTCATTTCATTCTCACAAGCTTGGACATTCCCTGCTCTCACAACATATATTATTATTCTGTTTTTAAAGTATGCAAACTAAAGCTCGGAGGATTAATAAACCAGAGATCTCAGTCTTTACAAAGCAAAACTGTGGGCTATGAACTGGGGGTTGGAACTCACATACCTCCACCACACTAGGGCTATCGCCTCATGCTGGGACAAGACTGCAGTATCCCTTAATATGGGACGCTTTTCTCTGCTTCTTTCTAGCCATGTAACCACAGGCAAGTTTTTAACTTCTTCACCTTTAAATGGTGATAACGATAGTTATTGACTTGACAGAGTTGTTATGAGAATTAAATGAGACCATGTATATAAAGCACTGCACACAGTGTCTATCATTGGGAAAATACTTAATAACTGCTAGCTAGCCTCTGTTATTCTTATTACATTGCTAATGGGTGTCAGGAGAAAAGCAAAGGATAATGCACCCTTGGGTGTCCCTTCTTTTAAAACACTGTGTGGAGAATCCCAGTCCTTAACACTAAAGCTTCAACCTGGAAACAAAGCAAATGCTAGCACCACAGAAGCTTCTATTTCTGAAGAGATTTCTTGCAAGGCAATGCAGAACAAGAATATAATGTCAAGGTGATGCACACGCATGTCGGGACACTCTCTCTTGAACACAGATCCTCACTTTCTTCTAGACCTGTACTGTCCAAAACACTAGCCACAAATCACATGTGGCTAGTGAACATCTGAAATGTGTCTCATCTGAGCTGAAATGTGCACGAAGTATAAAAGGCACATCAAAATTTTAAGACAGTACAAAAAAGGCAAAATATCTCAGCAATAGTTTTTTATGTCGATAACCTGTTGAAATGATAATACTTTAGCTATAAAGGGTTAAATAAAACATGCATCTAAATGTACGTTTTAAAATGGATTAACTAACGGTATGGAAGTTCCTTAAAAAAACTAAAAACACAGTTACCGTATGATCCAACAATCCTGCTCCTGAGCATATATCCACCAAACACAAAAACCAATTTGAAAAGACACACACACTTCAATGTTCACAGCAGCACCACTTACAAGAGCCAAGACATGGAAGCAACCTCGGTGTCCACCCACAGATGAATGGATAAAGACGATGTGATAGGCGCACACAGCTGAGTATTACTCAGCCATAGAAAGAAAGAAATGCCATCGCTACGATGGACCTAGAGACTCTCATACTGAGAGAAGTCAGACAAACACAAATATATGATATCACCTGTATCTGGAATCTTAAAAAAATGAAACAAATGACCTGACTGACAGAACAGAAATAAACTCACAG
>SJYX01023763.1:295172-312076 GCA_006410675.1 Oreotragus oreotragus
TTGTGGCTCAGCTGGTAAAGAATCCACCTGCAATGCAGGAGAGCTGGGTTCGATCCCTGGGTTGGGAAGATCCCCTGGAGAAAGGAAAGGCTACCCACTCCAGTATTCTGGCCTGGAGAATTCCATGGACTGTATAGTCCATGGGGTCACAGAGAGTCAGATATGACTGAGAGACTTTCACTTTAGAAAAATTGGAAAATAGAGATAAGTAAAAAATCAGCACTGTTATTTTAATAATCAGAGGCAGTAAACATGACAAAATAATTTTAAAATGAGGTGAAAATAACAAATGGCAGGGTTCAAATTTTAAGACTTCTCCCTCAGTAAAAATACCTCTTCCCTAGAGGTTTCCAATTTAGAGTATTTTCTTATACTTTCTGATTGTGAAAGCAACAGTGAGCAGAGTACTTAATTAAGAGTGGTTTTGCCTGGATAATGGAACTGCAGGCAATTTCTATTTCCCTTCTTTACCATTTTTTAGGGAGTGGGGAAGTGGGAGTTTTAGGATCTATATTACTAGATTTTTGATAATGAAAGTGTTTCACTGGTGTAAGGAAGAAAATCAGTCACTTTTAGGAAACATCAGCTACAACAAATTACAGATAAGGAAACTGAGGCTCTGAGAACTTAAGCAATTTGCTACAAAGTGGAAGAGCCAGGACTTAAAACCCCTCAAATCTTCTTTCCCCAAACCCACAGCCTTCCCACCTGGACCCCTTTGGTGGTGCGACACAGGACTCTTAAGTGTTCAGACTGAGTCTAGACTCTTGGGTAATGAGTCTAGACTCTTGGGTAAACTAAGACCCAAACTATTGCTAGGCAAGATGCATATGGATGATCCTCTTGTTTGGAGAAGCCACGCATTTAATGCACTGCAGCTGGAGTTGTGTTACATTTCCTGAGAAAGCAACCTAAACTTGACCCCAGCCTTTTCAAATTCCCACACTGCAGAGCCGCTCCTCACAATAAACAGGGCATTTTACTTGGCTCACCCAGCCACAATTCAGCTTAAAAATTGTACAAACTCGTAAATTTTAATGCTGGTATTCAAAACACATGTTTAACTGGTGGAATTTAAAAAAAAAAAAAAAANCTTGGCTCACCCAGCCACAATTCAGCTTAAAAATTGTACAAACTCGTAAATTTTAATGCTGGTATTCAAAACACATGTTTAACTGGTGGAATTAAAAAAAAAAAAAAAACTCCCTGGCCTCATTTCTGTTCAGAGCAACGCATGGTGGTTAATCCAAAAACTTTGGGTCTAGCTCACCTTTTAATGCCACATAGCAATTCATTTTCGTTAACTATCTACACGGCAAATCAGCACTTTGGAAACACACTCACTCAGAAAATTCCCCTTCCTCCTCTAGCCTTTTCCAACTCAGAGTGAGAGGGGGCCACTGAACATTCTCTGTTGTACTGTACAGCACATTTGAGACCTCACACCCGCCCCGAGTAAAGCTCTCTTCAGCCCGAATTCTCATGCTTGTTACACTGTGGCCGCACTGCAGCGTCGGCTTTGGGTTCCTGGCAAGAGGCACGGTTTCTCTCTAATCGGCCACATGCACTCCAGGACTCTCCTCTTTGCTCCCCATCTCCCCACTGCACTGTCTGACACGTTCCCAGGGAGCATGGGGGCTTCCCTGGTGGCTCAGACAGTGAAGAATCTACCTGCAATGCAGGAGACCCAGGATCCATCCCTGGGTCGGGAAGATCCCCTGGAGGAGGGCATGGCAATCCACTCCAGTATTCTTGCCGGGAGAACCCCAGGGACGGAGGAGCCTGGCGGGCTACAGTCCATGGGGTCGCATAAAGTTGGACACAGCTGAAGCACCTGAGCACCAGAGAGCATCAGGAACTTTGACTCTGTGCTAAATAAAACCAAACCAGGAGGTTTTTCTAGAGGAAAATTCATAGTGAATATTCTAAGGAAAACATGCATGATTTGGGAGGCTGAGCACACCACAGGGTCCCTCAGTCCATGGGGTCGCATAAAGTTGGACACAGCTGAAGCACCTGAGCACCAGAGAGCATCAGGAACTTTGACTCTGTGCTAAATAAAACCAAACCAGGAGGTTTTTCTAGAGGAAAATTCATAGTGAATATTCTAAGGAAAACATGCATGATTTGGGAGGCTGAGCACACCACAGGGTCCCTCCATGAATGCAGGAAACCACGAGCCCCCTGAACTGATGGGAAGGATGGCGGTGGTGATGGCTGGCCTGTGAAGAGACGAAGCAAGCATGTTCTGTGGAAGGGGATCCATGGCACCCCTGGCTCTGACGTCATCTCTTTTAAAATATTTATTTGGGGGATCTTTGTTGTGGCATTTGGACTCTTTAGTTGCAGCATGCAAACTTAGCTGTGGTGTGTGAGATATAGTTCCCCAGTATTCATTCGTGCCTTCACTTCCATTAATGGGACAGACCAGTCAGTCCTAAAGGAAATCAATCCTGAATATTCATTTTAAGGACTGATGCTGAGGCTCCAATACTTTGGCCACCTGATGTGAAGAGCTGATTCATTTGAAAGGATCCTGATGTTAGGAAAGATTGAAGGCGGGAGGAGAACGGGACGACAGAGGATGAGATCGCTAGATGGCATCACTGACTCAATGGACATGAGTTTGACTATACTCCAGGAGCTGGTGATGGACAGGGAGGCCTAGTGTGTTGCGGTCCATGGGGTCACAAAGAGTCGGACACGACTGAGCAGCTGAACTGAAGTGATGAAAGTCAAGGAGGCCTTGACCGGTGACCTCTCCTTGGGGTTTCCCACATGGAGAGACCATGACCTGCTGCACATCTTCCATGGTCCACGGATCAGAGCAGGTGAGAGAATCCATAAGCTATGGTAAATCAGTGATGAAGGCCAGAACTCCAGGTTCTTACTCATCCTAAGCTCTGTGCTCTTCAGACCTTTCCATCTCTAGACAGAAAGCAGTGAAGTCTTGACAGTGTGTGATGGATGGGGTGAGAGCGCTGAATATCCACAACATACTGAGCCTGTCTTTGCAGCTCGAGGCCAGAACATGAGCCCAGTGATTTCAGACAAAGGCCTCCCCGACTCAAGGGTCGTCCATGACGCACTGACCCAACAGCCGGCAGCTTCCCAAACCATCATCGTTAATGACAAACTGTTAAGCACAAGGGAAGGTGACAGTGAAGGTCAAGGCAGACTTGCTCTTCTCTGAGCTTCCCAGGTGGCTGAGTGGGAAAGAACCTGCCTGCCATTGCAAGAGCCGCCGGAGGCACAGGTTTGATCCCTGGGTCGGGAAGGTCCCCTGCAGGAGGGCGTGGTAACCCACCCCAGTATTCTTGCCTGGAGAATCCCATGGACAGAGGAGGCTGGCGGGCTGCAGTTCACAGGGCTACAGAGTCGGAAATGGTTCAGCACGCGTGCAATGGCTCTTCTTTTGGGTCAAAGATAGCTTGAACATCACACTGTGCTGAGCTTCAGATCCAGTCCTTGGAGCTCAGGCCATACTGAATGTGTCCGAAGCAGGGCTGGTGTGGACGCAACTCTGTTTACCCTGCTGGCCAAAGGCTGCCCTGGGGGAGCCACGCTGGCGAGCTGCGGCCAGGCTCACAAAGCCACCTTGTAGCTCTGGGGCTGAGCCTCAATGGTCTGTCTGTTACATCTTCTAGGGCATTTTGACGTGTCATGTGGACCCAGCTGCCAAGCCCGGCAACCAGCTCAAATCCTTCAGACACTGCTTCTTCTTTCTGACGTCATCACATCGAAACACATGACACCACCCACAAATACCTGGGCAGCCCTCCAGGAATAGCTTCCTCCTCCCCCTTTCTGTCTTCCACTCACAGCATACCTACTGCCAAACGGTAAAAAGCAGCAAGACCCCTTTATGCCCTGCCATGTAACCAAGAATAAAGCCCAAGAGAAGTAAGGAGACTGGGGATATTTCCACTTTTGATCAAGCTCTAGACACAGAGTTAAATGATTAAGAAAAAAAAAAAAAATGTGAACTATCACAACCCAAACTCTGATATGATTCTGCAATCAGTACCATGGATTATTTAACTCTGGCAAATCAATGTGCTAATAACCAGAGATTTGAAGACATATTTTTCCTCTTCAAACCTGATAGCTTTTAAATTTCAATTTCTCCTTGGCTTAAAGATTCATAAAAGGGTAAGAACAAGAGCTCTCCCAGGCTGCATTTGGATACCCCAATGGGGTCACACTGCGTCCGCTGCATCCTGCTGCCTGTCAGGGGCCTGCAAGTCGGTACATTGCTTCAAAACTGCCACTGCCACCGAAGGCAGGGAAACGGGTCAGCAGCTGCCAAGTGAGTGACAGGCCAGCTCACTCTCTCTGCCAAGGCTCAGTCACCCTCTTTTCAGAAGATGTACAGCCAAAGTAGGCCCTGCACCCAGCGACTGGGGTCACTCGGGAAAATCTCAGCTCATTTGATTCAGAATCTGATAAATAAAGCCTCTGGTGAGAATTAAGACACAGCCATAACAGGCAGTGACCCACTTGTCTTCTCTTATGCTCCACAGTCTCCCCAGGAAGAGCAAGCTCAGAAACATCTGCTGCTGCTGCTGCTGCTGCTGCTGCTGCTGCTGCTGCAAGTCGCTTCAGTCATGTCCGACTCTGTGCAACCCCATAGATGGCAGCCCATCAGGCTCCCCCGTCCCTGGGATTCTCCAGGCAAGAACACTGGAGTGGGTTGCCATTTCCTTCTCCAGCTGCTGCTGCTACTGCTGCTAAGTTGCTTCAGTCATGTCCAGCTCTGTGCAACCCCATAGACAGTAGCCCACCAGGCTCCCCTGTCCCTGGGATTCTCCAGGCAAGGGCACTGGAGTGGGTTGCCATTTCCTTCTCCAATGCATGAAAGTGAAAAGTGAAAGTGAAGTCGCTTAGTCATGTCTGACTATTAGCAACCTCATGGACTGCAGCCTACCAGGCTCCTCTGTCCGTGGGATTTTCCAGGCAAGAATACTGGAGTGGGTTGCCATTGCCTTCTCGGAAACAGAAACATCTAAACTCTAGCAATTTCCAAATGGGTATCTCCAGAGCCAACTTTTCTCCTGAGAGTTTGCTTTCCAACTGCCTTAATTCCAAGTGTCCATATCTAATCAATCATTAACTGATGTCAGCTCTATTTCGCTTAGCATATAATGCTCCTCCATACCTATGGCTTCAAAGCTCGGCTACCCTCACCAAGTCTTATCTGGACACAACTGACCCCATATCTCTGATGGTCCTCATGGCCTCTAGGTTCCCCTTTCTCTAATTCATCCTTTGCTGCCATTAAAATTAGCCTAGTAAACATCAACGCAGTCTTTACTGAAAACCACTGGTTCTTGAAATTGTTTATGGATAAATTCTAAACTCTTTAGTATGACAAAGATCTTCATCAACTGGTCTCAATTTCGTTGTCCAAACACACTTTCTGCCACTTCCTAGCCCGCCATGGCTCTGCATGACTGCAGCTCATGCCAGACAAAACCCCTTAAGCTCTGGTCTGAAGAAATGGCCTTTCCCCTGCATAGTACCTCCTGCTACTTCATCTCTATCCCACAGCTCTGATTTATTCTTCAAGACCCAACTCAAACGTCACCTCCTCCATGCAGCTCCCCCCAAGCCCTTCAGCTGTGAGTCATAGCACTCTGTCTGGTTCTCGAATGCTCTCTGCACCTTTCTATTCTAAAATGGCACCCTGCAGCCCAAGGATCTGTTCAGATGCTGGCTTCCCTGAGACGATGCTGGGAGGACCTTGAGGGTGGAAACTGTATCTTAATCTCTGAACTCAGTACAGGGCTGCACAGACTATACACACGGTAAGTGTTGATGAATCCATCAGTCGGAGCAATTAGGGTGATGGAGGGAAAATGGTTTTGAGCGTCAGGATACCTGAGCCTCACTCCAGCTGCCTTAGAGTTGAGTACTGCAGGAACTGAGTTTCTCATCTCTTAAGTAAACAGAGCTTCTTGCCTGGTGGCTCAAATGGTAAAAGAATCTGCAGGCAATGCAGGAGACCCGGGTTCGATCCCTGGGTCAGGAAGATCCCCAGAAGGGTGTGGCAACCCACTCCAGTGTTCTTGTCTGAAGAATCCCATGGACAGAGTCTAGTGGGCTACAGTCTACAGGGTCACAAAGAGTTGGACATGACTGAGCAACTAACACTTTCACTTTTCTGTTGAATAAAGGGGTGAGGCGATATGATTTCTAGGTCCCTTTAGCTCCTCTGTTCTAGAATTCAGACTGCATTTTCCTTTAAAATCTACAATGAAGAAAGACTCTATAAAACCCCATGGTAATAACATGTTCCAGAAGTTTGGACACTCTCCACACAGCCAGCCAGGAAAACCACTGCTCCTCTAGATCACTGGGCTAAGCTTCCCAGGGACAGCCCGCAATGGAGGCTCCGCCCTAAACTCAGAAATCCCCACCCGCCTTCTGGAACACCTGGAGAAAATCCCCAGTTGACCTCTACTCTGTTTCACTCTATATATTTTGGCCAAAACGCTGCTTACTAAATATTGTGCACAGACAAAAAAAAAACCCAAAACTGATGACAAAAACCCATATGCCTTGAAAATAATGAGTGTTAAAACCATGAGTGAAACCACTAGGCTTACTGTGGAAAACAGTATGAAGGTTTCTCAAAAAACTAAAACAGAACTACTGTATGACCCAGCAATTCCACTCCTGGGTATATATCTGAGAAAAATTAAAACACTAATTCAGAAAGACACATGCATCGCAGTACTCACAGCAGCATTCTAGGTGGCTCAATGGTAAAGAATCTGCCTGCTAATGCAGGAGACACACGTTTGATCCCTCTGTTGGGAAGATCTCCTGGAGGAAAAAATGGCAATCCACTCCAATATTCTTGCCTGGAAAAATCCCATGGACAGAGGAGCCTGGCGGGCTACAGTCTACGGGGTTGCAAAGAGTTGGACACAACTGAGCAACTGAGCACGTACGTAGGCAAAAGTTTTCAAAGGGGCACAGATCAAGAATCGTGTATTCACAGATGATACAACTTCACAGAAGATAGGGAAGCAACACAAGTATCATCAGCTGATCAGTGAATAAAGAAGATGTCGTAGATGCACATGATGGAATACCACTCAGTCATATTAAAGAATGAAGGCTGGCCATTTGCAGCAACACAGATGGACTTGGAGGGCACTCTGCTAACTGAAACAGGTCAGACAGAGAAAGACAAGCACTGTCTGATATCACCAATCTGTGGAATCTAAAGAAATACAACGAACTAGTAAATGTGATATAAAAGAAGCAGACTCAGGCATACAGGGAAGAAACTAGTGGTGACCAGCGGGGAGAAGGGAAGGCGGAGGGGCAGTGTAGGGGCAGGCGATTAAGAGGAACAAGCCATTAGCTATAAAACAGGCATACACTGTAAGACATGGGGAATATAGCCAATATTTTATAATAACTATACACAGGGCATAATCTTTAAAAATTATGCATTACTCTATTGTACATCTGCAAAATCGTAAATTATCTATCAACTATACTTCAATTAAAAGAATAAACTCTTAAAAATTCTCTAGGCTTGATAATCACCTCGTTACCCCGTACTCTGGGGGTGGCTGGTACCTCAGGACGGCCACTTCCGTCCTCGCAGGCTGGGGCGCAGGGTAAGGCTTGACCATCTCGTGGAGCAGCCCGGGGTGCTGGTCACTGTAGAACAGTCCATGCTCCTGGGTCTTGCTGACCGGGGACACCATCTGCTTGGTCTTGAAGGGGTACTCGGGTGGAGGACCTCGGGGGTCCAGCAGCTTGGCTGCAGGCTGGGCTTGGGAGGGCCCCGCTCCCGCCTTGAACGCCTTCCCGTTCCCGGAGCCAGGGAGGTGCTGCTTGGCGCCGTTCCTCTCCAGCGACAGCTGCATGATCCTCTCGCTGAGAGAGCGCACGTGGCCCTGCTTGAGCTCCTTCAGCGCCTCGTCCTTGTGCGCCTGTCCGCTGTTGGCGCGGCTCACCGTCGGCCGGCCCTCAGTCCGGGCCTTCTGACTGGCGCCCCCGGCCATGTAGTAGCCGTGCCCCACGGCCCCTGGCTGCTGCTGCGGCGCCGGCGGCGGCGGCTGCTGTCCCCGGAAGAACTGGGACTGCGCCTTGGCCTCCTCGTAGGTGGGCAGCTCCTCGTTGTTCTGCTGAGGCTGTGCGGACCGCACCTGCTTCTCCATCACCGTGTTGTCCACCTGGTGCTCCTGACCCTGCGGTTCCTGGCGTGCTGACTGGTAGACCATTTGTGGATCTTCTTGAGCGAGGTTTTCTGTGGAAGAGAAGCTGTTGGTGGGGTGGGCTGGCCCTGCACTCCCTGTGGCCTGGTGCTGAATGGCCAGCAAGTTCATGTTCTCGGTCGGGGTGCCATAGCGCAGTTGCTCCTGGATCAGCCGCTGTAACACTGTTCCAGCTGCCGCATCCTCGGAACCTCTCATCTCCACCTCTGGGATCCTCGGGAAGTTCGGGGGGTGGAAGTTACAGAGAGGATCCTCAACTGGAAGAGAAACATGGGAAAAACATGTCAGGCTGTTCCATACAGGTCTCCGTGTATATTGTGAATACTCAACTTCCTAATGATAGAGGCATTTAAAGCGTTCCAATACCCCGTCACCCCCATTTACTCTGCAGTTTGTCACGCGGAGCATCTCTCCACCTCAGTGTGCCTCTCCCACTCTCCCTCCCCTCACTTCCTGCTTCCTTCTAGACCCTGGTCAGGCCTTCAAGCTCTCCCTTTAAGCTCTCCATTGACCCCTTTCTTCATCATATAAACAGTCTTTCCCATCTTAAAAAAAAAAAAAAAAAATCAGAACAACAACAAAAGAAACCCCCTTCTCAGAGCCCAGCATAAACCTCTAAGTGCTGCCCGGCTTCGCTTCTCTTTTCTCTTCTAACTATCCTCAGAAAGCAACCGACACTTGCTGTCTCCACTTTCCGAGCACTCCAACCATGGTCCGCCCTACTGCTCTGAGAGTTCAAGTTCCAGCAACACACCAAGACCACAGAGTTCCCAAACATGCCAGCTCTCTCTGGCCTCCAGGACTTTGTCCCCATTCATCCCTCTGCCTGGAAAGATGCATCTCACTACATCTTTCTTGGGAAATTCCTAGATGTGCTTTGAGTGGTGGCTCTAAAGCTGCCTTCTAAGTAAAACCCTCCCTGCTGCAGCCCAGCAGGCCTGAGCCCTCCTTCTCCAACATCCAAGCTCTGTTGTCATACATCCCAAAGACCAATCATCACAAGTTGTTGTTTAGTTGCTAAGTTGTGTCAGATGGCACTTATTTATGTAAACAAGACTTTGAACATCTTAAAGGCAGAGATCATGGTTCCCCATCTGGGTCTCCCTAGCATACAACTCTATGGTTTTTCCAGTAGTCATGTATGGATGTGAGAGCTGGACCACAAAGAAGGCTGAGCACTGAAGAATTGATGCTTTTGAACTGTGGTGCTGGCAAAGACTCCTGAGAGTCCCTTGGGCTGCAAGGAGATCAAACCAGTTAATCCTGAAGGAAATCAACCCTGAATATTCAATGAAAAGACTGATGCTGAAGCTGAAGCTCCAATACTTTGGCCACCTGATTCAAAGAGCTGTCTCATTGGAAAAGACCCTGATGCTGGGATAGACTGAAGGCAGGAGGAGAAGGGGACGACAGAGGATGAGATGGCTGGATGGTATCATGGACTCAATGGACATGAGTTTGAACTAACTCTGGGAGATGGTAAAGGACAAGGAAGCCTGGTGTGCTGTGGTCTATGGGGTTGCAAAGAGTTGGATTCAACTTAGCAATTGAACAACAACAAGCAACCTAGTGCCTGCATGCAATGGGTGCCAAACATTTAACCAGTAAAAGAGTACCATGAAATATATAATTTATGCCTTTTCACAAAAGTACTCAGAAGGAGTGTATTGAGGATATTATAGCGATAGGCTAGTAAACATTCTACGACTTACTACTGATAAGACTCTGAGCAAATCACTTGCTGTCTTTGGGCTCAAAATCCTTTCCTGTAAATGGAGGGAGCTAAGCGAGCCCATCTCTAAGTAGCCTTCAGCCCTACAATTCCAAACAGTGATGGTTCTGTGTTTTGATATATACGAAGGACACATTATTTCCCCCCAAACCGTCTCTCTTCCCCAAAGTTGCCTTTTTTCTGATAAATGGCATCCTCATCTATGATCAAAGAGTCATCCAGATACAAAATGCAGATACAGTTTGTCCCTTTTGTTTCCTTTGCTCCCTCCATTTTTTTTAAATAAGTTTTTTTTTAATTGTTGAATTGTAGAGGTACTTTATTAATTTATTTATCTATACATTTGGCCACACCACATGGCATGTGGGATCTTAGGTCCCCAGCCAGCGGTCAAATCCACGTCCCCTGCATTGGAAGCACGGAGTCGGAACCACTGGACTGCCAGGGAAGTCCCCTTTGTTCCCTACATTTAATCAAGTGCCAAGCTAGGTTTTCAGTTTATAGTAAAATAAGAAAAAAATGAAAGTGGTTGTGACACTCTTACAAGGTATATAAATATACACATAATCACACATATATGTGTGTGTATACCTAGATACGCATAAACTGAGTTTACTACCTTCTTTTAGCAGGGGCTGCTATCAAGGACTACATTCCTCTTATACTTTTTGGTATTAAAATATGAGAAAAGGTAACAGTAGATGACATTTTGGGTGTCTCTGTAACAGCAAAGACTGCAGCCCCAGCTTCTATGACCTCAACCATTCCCCGGGTTCCAGCTCCCCTAACCAGTTGCTAAATGTCCTGAACAGCCTAACATCTGGCCTTGTCAATGACCTTCTTTTTCAATCAACAGTGTATTTATTACCTGTCTTCTACTAGAATTCTCTAGCACCAGGGAACAGACAGCCTTATCTTATCACATGCTGTGAACCCACTGTCTACAACACTACCACAATACACAAAAGGCATTCAGGAAAGAACTGTTGGAGGGTGGAAGATATCTTAGAAGTTTGGGATTAACATATACACAGTACCATAGTAGCTCAGACGGTAAAGCGTCTGTCTGCAATGCAGGAGACCCGGGTTCAATCCCATGGTTGGGAAGATCCCCTGCAGAAGGAAATGGCAGCCCAGTCCAGTATTCTTGCCTGGAAAATCCCATGGACCGCAGAGCCTAGTAGGCTACTGTCCATGGGGTCGCAAAGAGTCGGATACGACCGAGTGACTTCACTTTCACTTTTCATATATGAAATCAGTAACCAACAAGGACCTACTGCATAGCACAGGGAACTATATTTGATATCTTATAATAATCTATAATGGAAAAAAATCTGAAAAATAATTGACATATACAGATACATAGATATAACCAAATCACTTTGCTGCTACTGCTAAGTCACCTCAGTCGTGTCCAACTCTGTGTGACCCCATAGACGGCAGCCCACCAGGCTCCCCTATCCCTGGGACTCTCCAGGCAAGAATACTGGAGTGGGTTGCCACTTCCTCCTCCAATGCATGAAAGAGAAAAGTAAAAGTGAAGTCGCTCAGTCTGTCCGACTGTTAGCGACCCATGGACTGCAGCTCACCAGGCTATTCCGTCCATTGGATTCTTCAGGCAAGAGTACTGGGGTGGGGTGCCATTGTCTTCCCCAATCACTTTGCTATACACTTGAAATTATCACAGCATTGTAAATTAACTATACTTCAGTTAAAAAAATGGTTTAAAAAACAAGAAAGAATTGCTGAGTAAAGAATTCTACCGACTGGTTCCTAAAGCTCACCTCTGATCTACCCCTTGTGAGCTCAGGCAATTACTTGGCTTCTCTGGACCTCTCTCTCCTCCGAGGTCAGGCTTCATATCTACTTCACAGGAGAGTAAATTCAAACTTACTGCTCATTTTCAGAGAACGTGCACAGTAACTGAGATATAAACCTGAAGTTCCACAATTAGAACTTCGCAACAACAAAAACAGACCACTGAAAGTTCACCCAAGATGAACTGCTGAGTCACTGTACTAAGTGATGCACAATCCTAGGAAAGCAATTAACAGCGTGGGTTGAGTTGAGCCATCACTCACTCCACAAACACCAACTGCCAACCTGTGATATTCAGGCATTCTGACAAGTGCTGGGTTAGGAGAGTAAAGAAGACAGTTCTTAACCTCAGGGCTTGATGAACAAGCAAATTCAAATTAAAAAATCAACACTTTAAAACAAAATGGATACAAATTCAAATAAAAATATATTTCCAAAGGAAAATGATTTTTTGGATGAATAATAAAAGGAATGGGGTCTCATTCGGCCCAGAAACTACTGAATCTCCTTTTCATGAGCACATCTGGCAAGAACCTTAAGATCCTTCTTTAATGTGGTTTTGAAGAGTCCTTCGTGGTGTAACCAATCTCATAAACCCTTAAAAATAGGCAGGAAATTTTTACAAAGGAAGCGGTTCCTTTCCGAAAATAGTTTAGAATTTATCTGAATTTCTGAATTACCTGCAAAAAGAGGTATAAATGAAAGCAGAGAAGAAAAAAGAAATGAAAGATTCTATCCCAGGGGCGGGGGAGCCTGGTGGGCTGCCGTCTATGGGGTCGCACAGAGTCGGACACGACTGAAGCGACTTAGCAGCAGCAGCAGCAGGAAAGAATACAAAAGAACATTTAGACATTAGAGAAAAATTAGGCACTCAATGGTATAATCCGGAAGTTCCTACGTACTCAGGAACTCTCTCTGTTGAGTGAGTCATGTATTATAATAAATAGTCTAGTAACACCAGTGGTAAAGAATCCGCCTGCAATGCAAGAGCCCCAGGAGACAAAGTTTCCAGCCCTGGGTCGGCAAGATCCCCTGGAGGAGGGCATGGCAACCCACTCCAGTATTCTTGCCTGAAGAATCTCATGGACGGAGGAGCCTGGGCAGCTACAGTCCATAGGGTTGCAAAGAGTTGGACACTGCTGAAGCAACTTAGCATGCACGCACGCACAATGTTAATAGCAAACATTAAAAATAAGGCACCTACCAATAAAGAAACCAGTAATCCAATATGTTGCTTTTTAAAAAGAGGATAGAGAAAAAATTATTCAGAAGAGTGAAAAACATAAAATCATTCTGCTTTTCCAAAATGAGTGCCAGTGAAAGAACTTACCAACTTTTTCTCTGATGCTACTGTTTGCCTCCACTGTCAAAGATGCTTCATGCCTCCCAGGATAGAGCTGAAAGTCTGGGAAAAAGTAGCTGGGGTCCTCCAGAATCTGGACGGGACTGCTGGGGCTGTAACAGGCCGGAGGGGGACCTGGGGGCAGAGAGTAAAGTACACCTTAGTGTCAACGAAGTCCTCCTCGCCATGTGACTCACACCAGCCATCCTCCCCCATGCTTTCCACTGGCAGGGGCAGCTCTTTTTGACTCATAAAATTCCAAAGTAACTATTCAGAATCATCACAAGTCTGGCACCCACCACAATGACCCGTGAGGTCATAATCATAATTTTCAAGACACACTGAGCAAAGGCAGGGGCCCTTTCACACAACTCATTTCCAAGGCCAGCGGTAGCAGCACCCGCAAACATCAAGTCCTCTGTGGAGCTGGACAAGCCACCAGGTTCAGAGTAGTCAAAGGGAAGGGTCGGGGAGGCCAGACAGGGAAAACTAAAACGGAAAGAGCAGCTGTCTCTTGGAGCATCTCGAAGATGCAGAGAGGAGCGGTCATTTTGCCAGACCATGTGTTAGCAAGGGCTGGTTGCAGCCCAGCATAGCGCGATCAGCCCCACTTTGGGGGTTCTGGAGCCTTGTGCGGCAGTGTGAGCCTGGGTCATGGGTTCTGGCCCTCTGCCCAGCACTGGCCTTTCGGATCCCACGTGTCTCTTTCACACACAAAGCTGAACAGGCTTCCTGTTTCAATTAAACGTGACACTGGGTTCAATCCTGCTCTCACTGAACATGAGGTACCATGACACGACACTGATACAGCACAAACAACACTGAGGGAGCATTCAGTGTGATGAGTGGGAGCACTCAGTGTGGTGAGTGGGAGCACTCAGTGTGAGGGGGGAGTCCAGGCTCCACCCTCTCTGCACTGACTTCTCCCCGTGGGCACTGAGCTGAAGGCTCTTTTTGGCAAAGGCAATTTAGTTTACTCTGGGGAAAGAGTCAAGCTTTTTAAAAAAATTAAAATCCCTGCCTCCAAGATCATTCCATTAGTAAAAAACACAGTTTTTCAGCCATCATGTCAAATGGGTCATTCGTAATTTCTTGCTAGGATGGTTATCTATCCATTTCCCATAAGACCAAAGCAACTAACTATTCCGAGAGGCCGTAAGACAGCAATTTACTCATCCTTTTCCTGAGTTTCTCTCCCTCAGCCCATGAAATGACATTTGGACATGTGCTCACATGTAGCTAAAGGTTCTCCTGGTGGCTCAGTTGGTAAAGAGTCTGCCCACTAGGCAGGAGACCTGGCCTTGACCCCTGGGTTCAGAAGATGCCCAGGAGAAGGGAAAGGCTACCCACTCCAGTATCCTTGCCTGGAGAATTCCACGGACAGAGTGGGCTACAGTTTATGGGGTCACAGACCAAGTGATCAGCTATCTTTCTTCTCACATGAAGCATAGGCATGTCTAGACTACAGAGAAAAAGAGGAAAAAAAAGATTTTGACAACTAGAATATTTATCTTACAATGTTAAATAAAGCAGTTGCGAGTTAGAGCTTAAGGCTGAATATAATCTGAGTATGAATGACATGCTATATAAAGATCAGCCTAAAATGACAGTTCCAGCGCCTCTGACAGCATCCGTCAGCACTCTCTTTCTGGCCAATCCGCAGGGACTACCATGGAAAGACACTCAGTCCCTTCTGGGCCTCACCCTCTACATCTATAAGTCTCAAAGTCGAGAGTTAAAATTAGAAATCGTCAATGGCCTGGATCCAAAGGCAAATCTAGGCTGGCTTCTAATTCAGACAGGTGGAAAATGTTGGTGGAAAGTTGGAGAGCCACACGGAGCAAGCGTGGCCGCCCGAGAGGATCCCCCAGGGAGCTCTCCAATGCCAGCACCCCGGCCTCACCCAGACCTGGCAGTCAGCGTCCCAGGACAGGACCCGGGCACCTGCATTTCATAGAGCTCTTCGTATGATTCCGATACGCAGCCGCAGTTGAGAAGCCAGAAGGAGAACAGTGTACACAGACAAATAAACAGGCAAACCAAACATACCTGCTGCACCCACAGCCCCCACCCCCACCAAATGAGTGTCAGGGGGCAGCTGAGGACCCACACACTTCAGCAAAGAGAAGAGAGTGCAACAGATATGCACCACTGTGTATAAGATAAACAACAATATATTAATACAAAATAGACAAATGATAGGTAAACTATACAGCACCAGGAGCTGTATCCAATACCTTGTAACAAGCTATAATGGAAAAGAATCTGGAAAAAAATTATATATATACACAGAAAACTGTATCACTTTACTGTACACCTGAAAGAAACACAGCAATTGTATATCAATTACACTCCAATTCAACTTTTTTTTTTTTTAAGTGTGGTATTCTCTTACAGTAGATCTGGGTCAGGAATGGCATATGCTGGCAGATTACAACTTCAGGCCCTACTATCAAATTGTATTATCAGATTGACTACAAATTGTAAGTGATAACAGAGAGCAAACTGCCAATAAAATTGAGGCATACCTAAGAATATACATGTATACTGCATGGGTGTATAAAGGAGTGTGTAGGGGATGTGTGTATGTATGGAAACATGCTTTCAACATGGATGCCAGTTGTCATGCGCTCCAGTAATCCCACTCTGGGCATATATCCAGATGAAACTCTGAAATCAAAAAGACATATGCACCGCTGTATTCACAGCAGCACTATTCACAACAGCCAAGACCTGAAAACACCCTAAATGTCCCTCTTCAACAGATGACTGGATAAAGAAGATATAGTACACGTAGACAATGGAATACTACTCAGCCATCAAAAGAACAAAGCAATGCCATTTGCAGCCAGATATGATCATATTAAGTGAGGTAAGTCAGACCAAGACAAACACCAAAGACTTCACCAAGTGTGGAATCTAAAATAAGACCCAAATGAACCTATCTACGGAACAGAAACAATGTCACAGACAGAGCAGACTTATGGCTGCAAGGAAGAGGGGGCTGGAGGAGGGGTGGGGTGGCAGGTTGAGATTAGCAGAGGCAAACTATTACATCTAGAACGGATAAACAAGGTCCTACTGCATAGCACAGGGAACTACATTCAATAGTGAATCATCATGGAGAAGAAGATTAAAAAAACGCGCGCGCGTGTGTGTGTATATATGTACATATATACCTGAATCACTTTGCTGTATAGCAGAAATTAAAACACTGTAAATCAACTAGATGTCAGTTGAAAAAAATTTTTTTTCAAAAATAAATTAATCGGGGAAAAAAAAAAAGAAGCCCGCACTAAGTCACTCCTATCACCACCAGACTGGTATAAATCACTTTTCCACATCTTATCCAACGGGCTGCCAAATGACAGCGAGCTCCCGGGCTCCAGGCCACAGAGCGCTATGCAGAGGGCAGGGCTGGATGCTGGGCGTGCGCACTGAGGACATCAAAGATGGGCCCCTGTCACCATTTCTCCCGCAGGCTTCAGTATTAGGAAATAGGATGCAGGTCACATCGTGCATGAACACACGCACCTATGGAGACTGAAGGATAGGATGCCCAGTTTCTCACGGACAGTCATTTAAGATGTGGCAGCCCCTACACTGAGTCCTGCTCCCACTCTGCCCCGCTTAGAGGGCGAGAGAAGGCTAGCCAAGAAGATGATCAGGACAGACCCTGCGGACAGACAGGCCCAGGGGTCATCACTCCATTGAGCGCAGAGATCCCCATCCCTGAGCCGGCAGGGGGTGGGGGTGCGGGCGGGGTGCGGGG
>SJYX01023763.1:312751-340424 GCA_006410675.1 Oreotragus oreotragus
GGTGCAGGGGGCAGGAGGGGCGAAGGGGGCGGGTACTGCCACACCCGAAAGGAATCACTTCCCTTCCCTTCCCTCACTGGGAAGACAAGGGCAAACAACAGTTACACGGATCACAGGCTCTGAAAGGGCTTCCTGGGCTATGCGGCAAAAAACAGACACCAACCCCAGGCCCACGAGCACGTAATCTTTGCCTTCCTGTTCAGTTCAGGATCTTCATTAGGAACACTGGTCGTGTAATTTGCATCTGTTTTCCTATGTAAAAACACAGTGCCCATAATCTAGCCAGTAGGGTCAAGGGTCTCTGAAATCAGAAACTGGATGTCAGCATCCGTCATGAGCAGAAACAGCGGTTTTCCTTGTTAGCACTTCTCCAGCCCTGGGAGCAGGAGCTGCGAGGAACCACAGGAGATGCCTGGATGCCACCCCTTCCCGGAGAGTGCTGCAGGGCCTGGCTGGGGCCCAGGGCATAAGGAACAGGGCAGTGTTTAGGGGTGTCCATGAAAGCTGGACCATAAAGGTTGAGTGTGGAAGAACAGATGCTTTCGAAGTCTCTTGAGAGTCCCTTGAATTGCAGAGATCAAATCAGTTAATCCTAAAGGAAATCAACCTGAATATTCATTGGAAGGACTGATGCTGAAGCTGAGCTCCAACACTTTGGCCACCTGATGCAAAGAGCCCACTCACAGAAAAGATCCTGATGCTTGGAGAGATTGAGGGCAGAAGGCAAAGGGGACGACAGAGGATGAGATGTTTAGACAGCATCACTGACTCAATGGACATGAATTTGCACAAACTCAGGGAGATGGTGGAGGACAGGGAAGCCTAGCATGCTACAGTCCTTGGGGTCACAAAGAGTTGTACACGACTGAGCAGCTTGAACAATAATAACAACAGTGGCTGAGCAAGGATTCTGCTTCTGTGTAATCTTTACAAGGAGTTGCCTCTAGGGGTTTCAAAAAGTCTATCTCCACATAAGGTTGTCTTGACTCAGTAACCTGCAGTTACCTGCTTTCAAGCCAGACTTTCATCTAAGGACCACTAAGGACACAGCTTTGGTCTGCATGGGGAAAGTGGCAGGAGCAACAGAAAATAAGCTCAGGGTCTCTTTCTGGGCAGGGGGCCCCACCTGAAGGAAAACCAGACATCTGTTTGTGTTGGAGTCCACAGAGGGTGAAATTCTGCAAGTCCAGTTTGAGGGTTCAACCTTTCTGCCTTGATTGATGATGACCCATTTCACCCAGAATAGTTTCTTTCTCTTTGCAAAAACTGTATGTCATTTGTCAACAAGAAGAATCCTTTGCTTCTCTATGAGCATGACTGCTTCTGGCTAGCTTCTAAAGCACTGAAAACTTCCTTCCCATTATGGTTCTACACTCTTACTTTCTTTGTAAATGTCCAGAGGCCTTTAGGCAATGCAACACTGAACGCAGGAGGCTTTTTTCTGCCTTACTCCATAGTAGTGATGACAAAAGCCTCTTTGTTGAGGGGAAATGAATCAAGGTAAAAATGAAGTGAGTTTCCTGGTGGAAGCGAGAGGCACAACAAGAACCCTGGTCACCTGCTCACCAGCTTCGCCTTCACCCTTAACTAGTTTGTTCCCTAAGACCAGATCCAGAATCCACAAGCAGGCCAACCTAACAGGCTCGGGAGCCTCCTTCAGGTGTAGACAGCAGAGGACACACAGCTGGAAATCACCCGTCCTTAATTAAACTGCACTGCCAGCTTGTCAATCCCCTATACATAACCATTTCGGCTATAGCTTCAAGTTCAAACTCTGCTTGGTTTTCAAGGCCACTACACTCAGACCCTTCCTTTAGCGGTCACCAGTCTTGCTGGTCCCCTCAGCATTCCAGCATCCCATGAACATGCCACCTTCATTCTCCAAGGCCTAGTTTCACACTCCCTTCCTGAGGTCCTCTAAACTTCACCCCAAGACATCTACCTCTTCAGGTTACTCCCTCTAGAACACCTCCCCCTACAATGGCCTGCCTGCCCCCAACAGCCACGGCAATTATGATCGAAAGTGCACAACTGAGCACTTAAAACTGTCCAGCAGTTTGCAGTAGTCATTTAATATAGGCTGGTGCATCCAGCAATTCCACTCCTGGGCACAGATCCAAGCACAGCTGTAATTCAAAAAGAGACATGCACCCCAATGTTCATTACATCATTATTTACAATTGCCAAGAGATGGAAACAGCCTAAATAGCCATCCACAGATGAATGGCTAAAGAAGATGTGATTATATGTGTATATATGGGGCTTCCCTGGTGGCTCAGCAGTAAGGAATCCACCTGCAATACAGGAGATGTGAGTTCGATCCCTGGGTTGGGAAGATCCCCTGGAGGAGGGCACGGCAACCCACTCCAGTATTCTTGCCTGAAGAATCTGGCAGGCTACAGTCCATAGAGATGCAAAGAGTCGGACACAACTGAAGTAACTTGCCAGGAGCCAGAGTGAGGAATCCCGCCCGTGACAAGGTCATGAGGAAGGAAGCCTGACAAAACGCAAGGACGTGATCAGGCTTCAGGGGTCCCCCCTGGTATTTCCTGAGCATGTACCCCAAAAACCAAAAATCTGCCGGCCTTTGTACTCTGCTTTTCCACTCTTCTGATATTCTCTGGAAAAAGTCAAATCAGGGCTTCAGTCTTCTGCATTTGAAAGGGATGTTTCAGTTAAACCCCTCTGATAGCTCTCTAGCTTGCCTAACAGGTTCCCCCGGACCTCTTACAGCTTGCGAATTACTTGCAGCCCCCCAACCACGAGAGGCACAAAGCTTAAAAACATCTTAAAGATACAGAGCCTCTTCTAAAGAGTTAAAGATTATATTGGTAGAGGGTTTTCACTGTTGACTCAATGACTGCTGCCAGGCCTCCATAGTCTTTATCTTTTAGGCACCTGGGAGGATGTTAATCAATGTAAACGGGATATGGAAAAAGTTATATAGTAGTTTTGATGTTAGCAACACTAGCCTTTTGAGTTAATTACTTTTCTTTTGTTACAAATCACTGTATTCCTTTTACTTGTTATAAATTGCTGTATCTTTGCTATGTAAGAATGTAACTATTTAGTGCTGAGAGTGGCACCAGACTTTGGGAAGATCAACACAAATAAGTCTTCTGGTTGACAAACCCTTATCAGAAAAAAGGCTGTAAAATGTTAATTGGCCCTTTTGGCCAGAAGATGATGTAAATCACCTAAGACTTGCTTATACAATTAGGTATGCAGAGAGAAAGCCTGGTTTCGATACAAGTCAGGGCTGCTGACGCTGCATAATTTTGTATTACCCATTGATCTCTATGTACAATCAAAAAGGTATAAAAGACATTTCTGGACAATAGAGGTGGGGCCAGTCATTGGAAGGACTGGTTTTCCCCATGTCTCCTCTTTACTCTAATTTCAGGCTGAATTCCCATCTGCTGCGTGGAGGCTCACCATTTCTACTTACTTGTCCCGGCTTCTAAGGTGAGAGAGCCCAAGGCAGGGCACTCTCCAATATTCAAACAGACGCCGGTGGCCTAACGTAGATGGTGCAAGTTCCTTGTCTGGAACTTTATTGGCTTTCCACGTAAACCAAGTTATTCAGCCTCTTTTCTCCACTAAAATTTCCTACTACACTATTTCTTCCTAATCTAATCTTACATTAATAAATAAATAAGTTTTTTCCTCGCCTACTCCGTCTCCCCTTTGAATCACCCTGGATCCACCGGGGCAGGACCCTGGCTAACTAACCGTGCAATCGTGTGTGTGTGTGTGTGTGTNTTTATTGGCTTTCCACGTAAACCAAGTTATTCAGCCTCTTTTCTCCACTAAAATTTCCTACTACACTATTTCTTCCTAATCTAATCTTACATTAATAAATAAATAAGTTTTTTCCTCGCCTACTCCGTCTCCCCTTTGAATCACCCTGGATCCACCGGGGCAGGACCCTGGCTAACTAACCGTGCAATCGTGTGTGTGTGTGTGTGTGTGTATGAAATACTGCCATTTGCAGCAACACGGATGGACCTAAAGATTATCAAACTAAGCAAGTAAGTCAGAAAGATAAACACCAAATGATACCAGTTACACGTGGAATCTACATATGACACAAATGAACATATCTACAAAACAAAAACAGACTCACAGATACACAGAACAGACTTGTGGTTACCAAGAGTTGGGGAGAGATGGGGGAAGGACTGGGAGTTTGGGATTAACAGATGCAAACTATAGGATGGATAAACAAGATCCTACTGTATAACACAGCAAACTACATTTAATATCCTGTGATAAAACCATAATGAAGAATATATATATGTAGAATTGAGTCACTTTGTCCTAATTGCAGAAATTAAACACAATACTGCAAATCAACTATGAAAGTGAAAGTGAACGTGAAGTCGCTCAGTCGTGTCCGACTCTTTGCGACCCCATGGACTGTAGCCCACCAGGCTCCTCTGTCCATGGGATTTTCCAGGCAATAGTCCTGGAGTGGGTTGCCATTTCCTTCTCCACGGGATCTTCCCAACCCAGGGATCGAACCCGGGTCTCCCACATTGTAGACAGATGCTTTACCGTCTGAGCCACCTATACTTCAATAAAATTTTTAAAATATATATAGGCTGGGGCCAGCGTCCTGGAAAGCCTGGAGCTGGGCACTATCCGAGTCCTTGCTCCTTTCTGTATATGGCCTGTGTTCTCTTGCTCCCTCCTTCCTGACTGATGGAGAGACTTGGCATATCCTCTGGGATGCTGTCACTGCCAAGTTTAAAGAGGTCCTTCCAAAGTGGGTCTCTGAGAGTTCCTGATGATTCCCAGGCCCTCCCAGTCCCCTAAGAGGAAGAAGCACTCACTGTCCCCTCTGTAGCTGGCAATGATGCTCTGGGGTCTGCAGGCCAGGTTCCTCAAAGTCTTCACTCACTGAAAAAAAAAAAAACAAAAAAAAACCTCCCAGGTGTCGTTGCACCCAAGTGCAAGACTTTCCGCCAGGCCCACATAAGCCAAAACCACCTAATGCCTTCAAAAACAACTTTACCGACTAGATGAAAATAACCTCCTCTAACTTTATAACAAAGATTTTAACCACAGGCAACAGAACAATTCTGCGGCCTCCACCTTCCTTTTCAAAGAGCTGAGGAATTTACTGAGTATGCCAGCATCCTCAAAGTCAAATGTAAGCAATCAAGCCTTCCGATCCTGGCAGGACTGGAGGTTTCCCTAAGGAGCCGAATACTCCACTCCAGGAGACAGATGCCCTAGAAACGAGGTCTTAGGAGGAATCTGGAGACCCCACGGCCAGTACCAGAAAAATAAGGGCTGGTCTGTTCACAGGCCCTCATGTGAAGCCAAGCTCCCTCCCTGGGATAGCCAAGTCACACTTTTGAACTTGAGGCCTGGGGGAAGACAGGTCCCAGCAACGCAGGTATGAACACCTGCATGCATTGTAAAAGGAAACAGGAATCTCCAACACGAAACTGATGGCACATACCTGAAGAGGCCTTCTCACTTACTTTCCCCCAAGGAACCAGTATGTGAGACCCAAGGTGGGGTTGGGAAGAGGGTGGGAGCGGGCAAGGTTTCCAAACTTCTCAGTCTCTACAGGGTATGGTCATCCTGGGCACTGAACTTGAATTTGAATCCTTGGACCATCATAAAGTACACGTACAGTAAATACACCTATTTAATTTAGACTCTCTCAAGGTGGAATTTGTGATGAATAGCTTTCTCTAAAGTTGTGTGAAGTTTAACTCTGTAATGCTGATTTAAAAATATTTCTGAGATATTATCAGTGTGAACCAAAATGCGAATGTATGCTTAACCTTTAAAGTAACAGCTGAGTTCAACAAGGCACTGTGCTGGGAGCTATAAATAACAAAGAAATGAGTAAGACTGTCCTTGGCCTCAGGATGTTATGATTTGGTTCTGGAGACAAGGTGCACACAGCAATCCAAATTTCACTGCACAGTAAGTGCCCTGTTACAGAGACACAAAGTTTTGGAGACTCAGGAGTAATTCCGTCCTACCTGTTGATTGATGGAGGTGATTTGGGAGCTGAAACGACAGGGAGAAAGAGACTCCTAAGCTGAAGTGGAAAAAAGGAGGAGGCTGTTAATCCAATTCAGGGTGAGGAGACGGTGCTAGTGAGGAAAGATGAGCCCAGTGAGGTAAAGGTGAGGCACAGGGACTGACTCACCGAGATGCCTGGGCACTTTAAGCAACAGGGAGTTCACTGGCGCTTAAGTATGGGTAGGGAGCATGATGAAGCTGCATCTATAGATCCAGAATCCAGTATTTAAGAGAGGTTTTCAAAATCCAATAAAGTTATCATAGGATCCAGCAATCCCACCCCTTGACATATACCTAGAAAATTCAAAAAGATACCTGTACCCCAATGTTCACAGCAGCATGACTTGCCCCAGTTAAGACACGGAGGCAACCTAACATCCATCAGCAGAGGAATGGATAGAGAAGATGTGATACACAGTGGAATATTACTCACCCATAAAAAAGAATAGAAGAATGCCACTTGCAGCAACATGGATGGACCTAGAGATTATTATCCTAAATGAAGTCAGAAAGAGAAAGGCAAATACCAAATGGCATCACTTATATGCAGAATCTAAACCATGATACAAATGAACAGAAAGACTCACAGACATGAAAAAAAGAAACTTATGGTTACCAGAGGGGAAACAGGATGGGGGGAGGAATAAATTGTTTGGGATTAGCAGACACACGCTACTAAATATGAAACAGATAAACAAGAAGATCCTACTGTACAGGGAACTATATTCAATATCCTTTAATAAGCCATAATCAAGGGACTTCCCTAGTGGCCCAGCAGTTAACACGCTGTGATCCCAATGCGAGGGGCCAGGGTTCAATCCCTGGTCAGGGAACTAGATCCCACATGCCCCAACTAAGAGTTTGCATGCCACAGTGAAGATCCCACATGTGCAAAGGTGGCACAGCCAATTAAATAAGTATTAAAAATAAACCATGATTGAAAAGAATATGATAATATATATGTGCGTGTGTATCTGTAACTGAATCATTTTGCTATACACCAGAAACTAACACAACATTGTAAATGAACTGTACTTCAATAAAAATAAATAAATAAAAGCCCTAGTGCATTATAATGCCTGGAAAATCCCATTGATGGAGGAGCCTGGTAGGCTGCAGTCCATGGGGTCGCTAAGAGTCGGACACGACTGAGCAACTTCACTTTCACGCGTTGGAGAAGGAAATGGCAACCCACTCCAGTGTTCTTGCTCCAGTGTTCTTGCCTGGAGCATCCCAGGGATGGGGGAGCCTGGTGGGCTGCCGTCTATGGGGTCGCACAGAGTCGGACACGACTGAAGTGACGTAGCAGCAGTGCATTATAAACGCTATAGAGATGGAAAATAATTTAGAATTACGTGGTTCAACTTTCAACTCTTACCTCTCATATTCCTGATAGTCAATCACCTCTAATTAAATACTAAATTAAATAGTGTTGGAGAACTCTGAATTCACTGTGTAAGCCTTGGGGCTGAGTCTATCTCCTGTTACAAAAGCCAAAAGGTCCCCTCTCTGTTCTAGCAGTTAGGACCTAGGCCTAGTCAACTGATATTCCAACCAAAGACTCTGAATCTTGAGGAAATGACACAAAAACAAAGGGTGTTGCTAAAGTGTCTATGGTAACAGAACACCCAAGAGTTTAAGAGCAGCAGTGGCATCTATTGTGACCACCATCATCACAAGACGAGTAGTCTAGCCCTGCCTGGCTTCCCAGTATATCTTCACCTAAAGATATACTGCTCATTTTCTGAGCCTTTCCATTAATATGTGAGCTGCCCAAGGTATTGCCAATAAATTCTTCTATTGCTTAAGTTGGCCACCTAATGCAAAGTGCTGACATTAGAAAAGACTCTGATGCTGGGGAAGATGGAAGACAGGAGGAGAAGGGGATGAAAGAGGATGAGATGGTTAGATGGTATCACTGACTCAATGGACATGAGTTTGAGCAAGCTCTGGGAGACGGTGAAGGACAGGGAAGCCTGGCATGCTGCAATAAATTCTTCTATTGCTTAAGTTGGCCACCTAATGCAAAGTGCTGACATTAGAAAAGACTCTGATGCTGGGGAAGATGGAAGACAGGAGGAGAAGGGGATGAAAGAGGATGAGATGGTTAGATGGTATCACTGACTCAATGGACATGAGTTTGAGCAAGCTCTGGGAGACGGTGAAGGACAGGGAAGCCTGGCATGCTGCAGTCCAAGGGATTGTAAAGAGTCAGACACGACTGAGCGATGACAACAAATTGCTTAAATTAGCCAAACTTACTTTGTGCAACTTCCATCAAGAACTTCTGATAGACATACATCATATGATACCACTCATAGGTGGCATCTAAAAAAATCATACAAATGAACTTATTTACAAAACAGAAAAAGACTCACAGACATAGAAACCAAACTTACACTTATCCGAGGGGAAGGGGAAAAGGGATAAATTAAGAGTTTGGGATTAAAATATACACATTGCTGCTGCTGCGTCGCTTCAGTCGTGTCCGACTCTGTGCGACCCCATAGATGGCAGCCCACTAGGCTCTGCCGTCCTTGGGATTCTCCAGGCAAGAACACTACTATATATAAAATAGATAAACAACAAAGACCTACTGTATAGCACAGGGAACTATACTCAGTACCTTGTAATAATCTGTAATGGAAGAGAATGTAAAGAAATAATACATTTATACATATATGTATAACTGAATCACTTTGCTATACACCTGAAACTAACACATCGCAAATTTCAATAAATTTTTTAAAAAGAACTTCTGTTACCTAACTTATTAAAAAAAAATTAATTGTTCTGACACCTATTCTAAGCAAATAACACTGTTAATATCTAAAGTACTACACAAAATAAATAAATAAAGTACTACACAAAATAAATAAATAAAGTACTACACAAAATAAATAAATAAAGTACTACACGACTTAGCACAATCTCGTGTCTATTAACCCAAATATCCTTTGCACAAAACCTAGAGTAATGCTTGCAGTTCCTCCAGAGTTTTCTCCATCTGGAGGGCCTTTCTCCCTGTATGAGTTGAGTCAAGGAAACTCTAACTTCGGCACACACTAAACACTACAGTATACACCCTGACTATCCGAATGTCTCTGGAAGTCCTCCTCTAGTGGCACCTCCTCCAGGAAATCATCTACCCCTCCTCTCCCAATTTTTCCCATGCCACTCACTTGTGTTCCCATCATAGTTCATGCACGCTTATGCCACAATATATTAAATTCCCTGTGCATTTAATTTTTTTAGTCTGTCTCCCTAATAACTTATTAACAGCAGGGGCCATGTCTTATTCACCTCTGTATCTCCAGTTTCTAGCAGGAATAAGACCAAAGTAAGTGCTCAATATGTATTTATTGAATCAATGACTCATCTGCACACATTCACGATAAGTGAACATAGCAGTCTCTAGCATATGATGGTTGGAGAAGGAAATGGCAACCCACTCCAGTGTTTTGCCTGGAGAATCCCAGGGATGGGGGAGCCTGGTGGGCTGCCATCTATGGGGTCGCACAGAGTCAGACACGACTGAAGCGACTCAGCAGCAGCAGCAGCAGCATATAATGGATAGTCAATGAAAAAGAGAAAAAAAAGGGGGGAAATGTTAGTCACTCAGTCGGGTACAACTCTACAGCCCTGTGAACTATATAGCCCACCAGGCTCCTCAGTTCATGGAATTCTCCAGGCAAGAATACTGGAGTGGGCAGCCATTCCCTTCTCCAGTGGATCTTCTTGACCCAGGGTTGAACCCGAGCGTCTTGCATTGCAGGGTGATTCTTTACCATCTGAACCACCAGGGATACTCAATAAATATATATTAATGAAATTAAGGTACATGTAAAAATAACCAATTACAAACATATTCTCAATTCTATAGAGCTTAATTCAAAGGTGAGTTGTCTCTTTCAAACTACTCAGGAAACCAAGGCTTGGTAAAAGCTACTGGAGAGAAAAAAAAAAAGATAGCCATCTAGCACTAAAACAGGTTAATTACAGGCATGTGTGTGTGCATGCTTAGTCACTCAGTCATGTCCAACTCTGCGACCCCATGGACTGCAACCCCACCAGGCTCCTCTGTCCATGGGGATTCTCCAAGCAAGAATACTGGAGTGGGTTGCCCTTTTCTTCTCCAGTGCATCTTCCCGACCCAGAGATCGAACCTGCATCTCCAGCATCTCCCACATTGGCAGGCAGATTCTTTTACCACTGCGCCACCCTGGGAGCCCTAGGACTGTGTTCTCAGTGCAGCCCTTGATTTCTGCTTCCTTCCCACAGGTCTGAGAGCTGGTGCAGAGTCAGGAAACCTCTGAGGGTTTCCAACCATGCACCATTTAAAAAAAAAAAAAAAGGAATCATCCCAGTCCTACCACCTGGATTCACAATGAGAGAGTCCATGATAAAAGAACTTTATCTACCAAGAGGAAATAATTTTTTAAATTTGAGGTTTTTTTATTTTTGTCTAAGCTGGATCTTCACTGCTGCGTATGGAATCTCTCTAGCTGTGGCTGGCAGGGGGCTACTCTCCAGTAGAGGTGCTCGGGCCTCTCATTGCAGTGGCTTCTCCTGTCTGAGTGCAGGCTCTAGGGTGCAAGGGTGTCAGCAGTTGCAGCTCTCGGGCTCTAGAGCTTGGCCTTCAGTAGCTGTGGTCCACGGGCTTAGTTGCCTCTTGACATGTGGCATCTTCCCCGACCAGGGATCAGACATGTGTACCTTGCATTAGCAGGTAGATTCTTAACCAGTGGGCCACAAGGGAAGTCCTAAATTTGAATTTTAATATCAAATCCAAAGACTATGTAAATATCTTGATTCAAATGCACATAATATTATAATTCATATTTCACGTTGATGTATTTGCTGTTTAACTTACTTAAAACTAGAAGTACCTAGACTTCAGAGATTCTTTTCCTCATGTGTTTTTTTAAAAATCATTTTATTAAGGTGTTATAAACATGTAAAAGGCTACACATGTTTAATGTATGCAACTCAATGAGTTTGGGGATAAGAATACACCATGAAATCATCACCACCATCAAGGTCACGGACATATCCATGACCTCCCAAAGTTTTCTCTCACCCTCTCTGTTGTTTGGTGAGACAGTGATGTGTGCATGTGTGCGTGGTAAGATCTTACATTCGACCCGTCCTCTTAGCAGCTTTTCACATCACAATACAGTACTGTCAGCTCTAGCCACTACGCTGTATGACAGATCTGTCTCTAGAACTTATTTACTCGGATCAGTTTCAATAAATAAGTCCTATATAAATTGAATGCCTGAAATCTAAATCACCTTTAAACATACGTATTTGCTTATCTCAGGACCACAAAAGGATTCTTTCAGGTACCCTGGCTCACATTTTGTTCCCGCTGAGGAAGAAAAATTATCACCAGCACGTAAGCTTCAAACGTGTTTCTATCACTGTATGCAGACAGTAAGTACTTAATGCTTGGGGAGCAACCTTAAAACAAACCCCAAGACAGAAAATAAATGCACAGTTGTGCTCCTCATGGTGCCCTCTCACCCACACTGTGGCGAGAAGAGCAGTCCAGTCACGCCTGGCCCTGTTCCTTCAGCTTTCCAGATCTTATGGATGTATGTTGCTGCGGCTGAGTGACACCCAGAGGCCTGTCAGGCAGCAGCGTCTTGTGGGGACTGGGACTCTCAAGAGGCAAAGGACCTTTCTTCTCATCACACTCACCAACTTCACAAATCAACATCGGCTCATGAATGAAATACGCAGTTTAAGCAACCAATATCCCCCCAAGAAATTAAACATCTCTTTGGTAATAAGAATATAACCATTCAACCAGGAGCTACCATTTATTGGGGGCCTATTAAGTGCAAAAAGACTCTTGAGTGTTCCTAAACTGCAAGATCAAACCACTCAATCCTAAAGAAAATCAACCCTGAATATTCATTAGGACTGATGCTGAAGCTCCAATACTTTGGCCACCTGATGCAAAGAGCCCACTCACTAGAAAAGACCCTGATGCTGGAAAAGATTGAAGGCAGCAGGAGAAGGGGATGAAAGAGGATGAGATTGTTAGATGGTATCACTGACTCAATGGATATGAGTTTGAGCAAGCTCTGGGAGACGGTGAAGGAAAAGGAAGCCTGGCATGCTACAGTCCACAGGGTCGCAGAGTTGGACATGACTGAGTGACTGAACATTAAGTGCAAGGGTGATATAAAAATTACTGTAATTATCACAACCCTATTCCCATTTTGTAGACAAGGATACTAGGCTCATAGTGGTTAAGTCACACCCAGAGTCACAAAACCAGCCAGCAGAACAGTCCCTCAGCCCCTCCAACAACAAAGTTCTTCTTACTAAGCAATCCTGCCTTCCAAAGATCAGTCAGTCATGCACACAATTTATCGAATTATAGTTGAGGTACAATATTATATGTTACAAGTGTTCAATACAGTAATACACAGTTTTATAGGTTATACTCCACTTTTAGTTATAATAAGATATTGGCTATGTAAGCTAAGTATATCCCTGGAGCTTATTTTAATCATAATAATTTGTATCTCTTAATCCTCTCCCCTATATTGACCTTCCCCCTGCTTCCCTCTCTTCCCACTGGTAACCACTGGTCAGGTTTCTCTGTATCTGTGAGTCTGCTCCTTTTTGTTATATTCACTAGTTTGGGGTATTTTTTAGATTTCACATATAAGTGATATCATATAGCGTTTGCCTTTCTCTGTATGTCTTGCCCTCCAAGTCCATCCATGTTAGTGCAAATGACAAAATATCACTCCTTTTTATGGGTGAGTAGAGAAGGCAATGGCGACCCACTCCAGTACTCTTGGCTGGAAAATCCCATGGGTAGAGGAGCCTGGTAGGCTGCAGTCCATGGGGTCGCTAAGAGTCGGACACAACTGAGCAACTTCACTTTAACTCTTCACTTTCACGCATTGGAGAAGGACATGGCAACCCACTCCAGTGTTCTTGCCTGGAGAATCCCAGGGATGGAGGAGCCTGGTGGGCTGCCATCTATGGGGTCGCACAGAGTTGGACATGACTGAAGCGACTTAGCAGCAGCAGCAGCAGCAGCAGCAGTATTCCATTGTGTATATATATCACATTTTCCTTACCCATTTCTCTGTTGTCATACACTTAGGTTGCTTCCATATCATGGCAACTGTAAAAAATGCTGCTATGAACACTGGGATGCATATACCTTTTTGAATTAGTAGTCTTGGGGGTTTTCTGGATATATACCCAGGACTGGAATTGTAATGTATAGTTAATTTTTTTTTTAGCTGAAGTCCAGTTAATTTACAATGATTCGGGTATACAGCAAAGTCCACACTTGATTCTAAGTCCTCTTTTCCTGCCTAATTTCTTACATCAATATTAGAGGAGTTTTAATGAAATGTCCTTGCTTGTGAACAATGGGAAAAGGCTCCAGAGAAAGCTTCCTTCTCTCCCTATATGCCTGCATAAATGCCAATACATACAAGCAGGCTTGTGTTATTACTTATAAAAGCTTAGGAGAGCAACCACTGCAACACCAAGGCAGAGGATGAAGCCGCCCCTCCCACCTCTCTCATTTAGCCATCTATTATTTTCATGATAGTGTCTCCACTTTAACAATGAATTCCAGACCTGTGGTGCGTCAAAGTACTCAGGGACATTTTTAAAATGTCACCTCCAAGTCCCCATGTCAGACCTGTGACATCAAGATCACCTCAAGTGTGCACCAGAAATGAATTTTGGAGAGCCACACTTCACAATTGATTTGAATGCAGATCAGGGTTGGGAAGCTTGGACTTCTCTGTCATATAAGATCTTGTACAACACATGAACTGAAAAGTTGTGGTAAAATGAAATTTTATAAATCAATCATATTTTAAGCCAAAACGTGTTAGATTTATGAACCAAAATGATGATGAAAAATTAAAAGTGACAACTTTTCCTAAAATTAGTGAACCAACTAATCTGCATTTACTCCTTTAAAGTGAAGAATTCTTTGCATAAATTTGTTACTTTTTAATAAATTTATATTTGAAGTTGATAGTTTTGGTGCCCCGTTATTTCATAACTGCTAACCTGAATGACTGGTTAACATAATGGAATATGGCTATTTCAGTTACATCTAAAATATTGTTATAAAGACACAATAATGAAGCAATCATACAAAAAATACATCTAATTCAATATGATGAAAAAAAGCCTGGGAAACTGCCTACCATATTATACAATAAATATGTCTACCTCTGAAACTCAGAAATCACATGGCCAACTATGTCACCAAGCCAAACATGACAAGCAGCTATCTAATTACAGGGAAGGAAGGCATAGAAAGAAACATTATTGAGCATGATATGGTACAAACATTACCTCAGATAATTCCCACATCCCTGAGAATTAAACAAAAACAGGAATGACACTCTGAGTCACAAAGCTCAGGGCCTTAAAGTTAAGATGCAAACTCAACTTGGACGGTTCCAAAGCACACCACAGAATTTAAATGATATTTCAAAACATGTAGGTATTTGTGATAGTATCTGGGTTTCTTACAACTGCTATGAGTTACAAAAGCTCACGGGTCTGTGAGTTGGATTAGCAGCACCATGCGGAATCACTAATTCACTCATCTCCTCATGTATGGGCTTCCCTGTTGACTCAGTGGTACATAACCCGCCCGCCAATGCAGGAGATACAGCTTCAGCCCCTGGGTCGGGAAGACCCCCTGGAGAAGGAAATGGCTACCCGCTCCAGTATTCTTGCCTGGAAAATTCTATGGACAGAGGAGCCTGGCAGGCTGCAGTCCCTGGGATCACAAAGAGTCAGACACAACTTAGCGACTAAACAACTCATCTATACATTCCACAAAGATCTATGACATTGAGTATCTGTCAGGGTAAAAGAGTGCCCCCGTACGAGGCTTGTGATAAATATGACACGCTTGTGAGAGAGACAGCTGTACAAAGTGGAGGACTGCTCACTGGTACAGAAACGTAACAACGCAAGCAGCTGGATGGTGGCGTGGAGCAGTGAGCAGGGACAGAGTCCCACATCCCTCTCAGGGCACACACACTGGATCTACTGGGCCACGCTTACCTCCTTCCTCTCTTTCACCTGCATGTTTGGGATCACGGACAACACCTTTCAAAGAATCTGTCAAGAGCTACAGAGCTAGGTCAAGAAGAACGCACACATGCTGAATTCATGAAGTTCACACACAATAATGGCAGTAGAAAAAACACAATTTATTTATTTTTCTTAAGGTCTGTGACATTGCTTTTATTTCTGCTGTTTAATTTCCCTTAATTCACATCTGATGACTTATTTTTTTAACTTTTAATTTTGTATTGGAGCATAGCCAATTAACAATGTTGTGATAATTTCAGGTGGACAGCAAAGGGACTCAGCCATACACATACACGTATCCATTCTCCCCCAAACTCCCCTCCCATCCAGGCTGCCACATAACATTGAGCAGAGTCCCCTGTGCTACACAGTAGGCCCTTGTTGGTTATCCATTTTAAATTTAGCAAGTGTACATGTTGGTCCCAAACTCCTAATTATCCCTTCCCCCGACTCTTACCCTCTGGTAACCATAAGTTCACTCTCTAGGTCTGTGTGTCTATTTATGTTTTGTAATAAGAACCCCCAATTTATACTAGAACAAGAGGGAAACATGCTGCAAAATACAATTTCCTGGAGGCAAATGAACTACATGTCTTGGAAAGAGGGAAATGGAGGAAACCAAACACTACTGAAAATTTCCTATGTGAAGGGCATTGAGTAACTCACATGAACTCATTTAGTTCTCCTAATAGCTTTATGAGGCTTATCTTCATTTATCAAATAAGGAAACTAAGGCACAGAGAATAACTTGCTAGAAACTTACATAACTAGTAAATGGCAAAAAAGCCCAGCTGGCCTGGCTCCAGAATCTATAGTCTTTGCCACTCAGAAAGGAAAAAAGTGATCCCTTTTACATTTTTAAAAATTATTGAGGACCCATAAGTTTTTATTTCCAGAGGTCAAATCTATCCATATTTACTGCATTAGAAACTAAAATTGAAAAACATTAAAATTTATGTCAATAAAATATATGTCAACCATTTAAAAACAATAAACCCAGTATAAGTTACACATCAGGAACACTCATTTCTAAAACAAAAAGCAGTAAGTAGAATGGTATTGTTTTATAATTTTGCCAATTTCTTTAATGTTTGGCTTAACAGAAGACAGCTGTACTGTAACATTTGCTTCTGCTGTCAATCTACCGCTACACAATTTTTAGGTGAAGTAGATGAAGAAAATCTGGCCTCATTCAAACACACAGGTGGAAAAAGTATTTTAATACCCTTCTCATATATTTGTGACTATTCTTTGAAACTATACCAAGACACAGCAAGTGATAATTCTTTAAAGGTAGTTGCAATGTGCGTTTTAAAACCATATCATAGACATTTCGCCAAAGAAAAAACAGAGATGGCCAAAAGGCACATGAAAAGATGCTGAACGTCACTAATTATTAGAGAAAAGGAAATCAAAACGACAATGAGGTATCACCTCACACCAATCAGAATGGGCATCATCAAAAAGTCTACATAATAAACATTAGAGGTGTGCAGAAAAGGAAACCCTCCTATACTGTTGGTGGGAAAGTAAACTGGTGAAGCCACTATGGAGACCAGTTTGGAGGTTCCTCAAAAAACTAAAAATAGAGCTATCATATGACCCAGTAATCCCACTACTGGGCATATATCCTGAGAAAACCATAATTCAAAAGATAACACGTACTCGAATGTTTACTGTAGAACTATTACAATAGCCAAGACATGCAAGCAGCCTAAACGTTCATCAACAGATGAATGGATAAAGAAGACGTGCACACACACACACACACACAATGAAATGTTGTGTCAGTTGCTCAGTCGTGTCTGACTCTGCAACCCTATGGAATGTATAGCCTGCCAGGCTCCTCTGTCCATAGAATTCTCCAGGCAAGAATACTGGAGTGGGTTGCCATTTCCATCTCCAGGGACAACGGAATGTTACTCAGCCATAAAAAAAGAATGAAATAATGTTATCTGCAGCAACATCATGGACCTAGAGACTGTCATACCAAGGTAAAGTAAGTCAGACAAAGATAAATATCATATGATATCACTTATATGTCGAATCTTAAAAGAGGATACAAATGAACTTACAAAAGATTGAAACAGACTCACAGACTTAGAAAACTTATGGTTACCAAAGGGGAAAAGTGGAAGGGAGGGATAAATTAGGAATCTGGGGATAATATATACACAGTATTATATGTAAAACAGATAAATATCAAGGACCCACTGTATAGCAAAGGGAACTATACTCAATATTTTACAACCTATATAGGAAAAGAATCTGAAAAAGAATAGATAATAGAACTGAATCACTTTGCTGTATACCTGAAACTAACACAACAGTGCAAATCAACTACATCTTAATAAAAAATAAGCTTTTTAAAAAGCCATTTCAGGTGAACATTTCCTGGATATTTCTTTATATTCTGTTATGTTAAAATCTATCAGTCCACTTTTCACTTTGGAATTTTCTTTATCAATGCAAGATTTGCTAACATTATAGGTTGGTCATAGAAAAATAATGGTTCATTGACCTATGCAGAATCTTCCATACATGGAAATATTTCAAGTAAGCAATATCAAGAAAATCACATTTATTAATACACCACAGATCACAATCATCAGAAAACTCTCTCACATATTGGGTAGCTGTCAAGCTCACAGTGGGCAAATGCAAGTTTTTCAAAATTCTAATTTTCACTTGAAAGCTTGAGTTTTAGCATCAGTAGCAAATGCTGTCCACTGATTTTCTTGACGTCTCCCTTTATTCACTTTTGAGAAAACAGCAGCTACCAAATACCTAACTCAGGATAACCCTAGTTTGTCCATTGTTCTTCTTTCAACTAAACCTGAGACAAGCTGCTAGTTAAACTCAGGACTCAAGTGCTTGTCACACAAGGACTCTGCCTCCCTTTGCAACAGAAGTACTTTATGTGTACTTCCCACTTGGTCACACACGACACTGAAAAGATGTACTCGAGCCTGGAGATTTAACAGAATTGATCATTTGTACCACTTCAACAAGAACATTCTTAAGTGAAATGGGCTTTCTATACCATGTTGGTTAGAAGTGGCCTGATTTCCAGTACAGTCGGAGGCCTCTGCCTTGATTCATGTCGATCTGCCTGCAGTTTTACCCACTGTTGCTTCTGTACCATCAGTACAAACATCAATACAGTGGAAAAGCCACACATCTTAGTAGTCTTAATATTATTATGAAGATAGTTATTAGGTCTCAGAAACCCTCCCGGTGTTCCACATGACACCACTTTGAGAAACACTACTCGGTTCTATAACCTCTTCCAGGAAAAGATGTGAAACTTAAGGATAACCTTAAAATGAAAACAGCTACAAGCCAGTCATACCTGAAAATGAGTTACCTCCCTGCCCAGGCAAAGAAAGATGCCCACAGCCCTCAGAAGCTGGTGGAACTTACAGAGAAGACACACACAGCCCCTCTGATGCAAAGCCCTGCTTGAACTCAATCAGATGAACGAATCCTGCTGATTAAAGGAAATGCATCTGAAGACAGAGAGCAGCCTCTCTAGAAAACACCTGCACAGGAATGCATTTTCTCGCCCTTGAGGAATTCTTATAAAAAGGAACCCAAATCAACAATGATATGTGATTGGCAAAAAGGCTCCGTGAGATTAATTTTAAGAGGTGGGAAGAAAAGAAATTGTAATAACTAGCTCAGCAGGAAGTCAGGCAACCCTTGGACAAAGGGAAGGATGTAAGAAACGATGACTGAAAGGAAAAGAGAATGATGCTCTCAAGCCAGAAGACCACAGTATTGGAAAGATGTAAAGAACAAAAATGACAGAAGAGAAAATATCCACTAAATGGAAAGGATGCGCCATGCTTTTCATTTTATTTTGGCAAATCTGCTTCTTAAACAATGTACGTTGATTCTTAAACAATGTAGGGATCCAGGCTCTGCCATATATTAAACTACCTGAACCAGAGCAAATGAGTTAACTTCTTGTTGGCCATTACATTGGTATTAATAACTGGGGATAATAGGACCTACTACACGGGGCTGTTATAAAGCTTAACTGAGACAACGGCAAGGGCTACAAGCAGTTGTTCCAGCACAAAGTTTATGTTCAATACATTTTGGCTTCTTTTACGAGAATGGGGAAATGGAACAAGAATCATGGCTCTTGGATGGAGATTATCATACTAAGTGAAGTAAGCTGGAAAGAGAAAGACAAGTATCATATGCTATCATTACATGTAGAATCTAAAATATGACACAAATGAACTTATCTCAGCTTAAATGAACTTCCCTATGTCAGATGTAGAGAACAGACTTGTAGTTGCCAAGGCGACTGGTGGAGAGATAGATTGGGAGTTTGGGATTTTGGATGCAGACTAACATAAAAGGCAGAGCAGTTTCTACCTTGCTTGCTGGGACACTCACAGCTGGAGCTCTGAGCCACCATGTAAGAATTCTGACTAGCTTGATACTGAGAGGAAAGGCCACTTGCAGGAGCTCCAGTCTGCACACCTAGCCTTGATGTGCACCCCAGCCCTGGGGCCAGGTTAATACATGGAGTCTCCAGATGACCCAATCCCAAATCATCCGGTCATCTCCGGCCTCTTCTCAGCTCAGAGGACAGAAACAAGCCGTCTCTACTAGGCGCTGCCACAGTCCGGACCCACGGCATTGACTGTGCGCCTTACTTCTATTATTATTATTTTATACAGCTGAAATAATTATACAGCTCACCATACGACAGAATCAGGGGGAGTCCTGAGCTTGTTTCCCTGAAATTAGACAGTCCCATTTGGAGGTGATGGGAGACAGTGGCAGCCACTCCCCAAGGCTAGCCTCACCAACACAGATCATCAGACATTAGATTCTCCAAAAGAACGGGCAACCTAAATCCCTCAAATGCGCAGTTCACAGTAGGGTTCAAGCTCTTCTAAGAATCTAATGCCACAGCTGATTGTCAGAAGGCAGAGCTCAGGAGGTAATGCAATGGGGAGCGGCTGTAAATACAGAGGAAGCTTTGCTGGCTCACCGGCTGCTCACCCAGTTCCTAACAGGCCACGGACGACTACAGGTCCATGGCCTGGGGGTTGGGGACCCCTCGCCTTTAACAAACCTCCAACTTCTTACCCTCACAATCCCTACTGTCCTCAAGGTTTTGTGTAAATGGTATTGTGCTGCTGGTTACAGTACTTTCTCAGGTGCCTTCATTTAAGCCTACTGTGATTTCAGAAAGCATTTTCTTTTCCTCTTCTAGTGAAAGGAACATTAGACCACTCCTTTTTTCAGAAACTAGAGTGCAGTTAGGTGTGTTCTGCAGGGAGTTTAATGCACAGACAGCTGTCTACTGCATCCACAAGGTTCCATGATTCTGAAAAAGAACAGTTCCTAGTCTCTGTTTCTACCCTTCCTCCTTCTTGACCCGTCTCTCAGAAAAGACCCCAGGGAGGCCCTCTTCTCTGCCCTCACATCTTTTTCTTTGGCAATAAATGGTTCATCCTTCAATGTATAAGGAGATCTTGCAAATCAATATGCAAAAGTTTCACATAAATAGAAAGTTCTCAGGAAAACAGATACAAATAGTTTATAAAGGTATAAAATGATGCTAAATGCCACTCATAATAAATAAATAAAAATTTTAAATATAACAGTTTTTTTTAATCAGATGGTAAAATTTGAACAAAACTGACTTGAGGAGAATTTATGGAAAAAAGCAGACCCTCAGGAAGGTAACTTGGCAATATCCATTAACATTCAAAACGTACTCATACGTGGTTATCAATCTAGGAATTTATATTAGATATATATTAGCACATTCGCAAAGAGGTAGGCACAAAGCTATTAAAGTACTGCCTGCAATATCAAGCACTGAAAACAAACCTAACAACAGCCTAAAATGAGGGTTGATTATAAATTAAGAGTTCATATGAATGGACAAATCGCCCTCACATCTTTCAACCAAATTTTCCCCCATCACCAGGATGAACAACCTGGTGGCCGTGATACTAGGAGGCCATCCCTCAGGAAACAGCCTCACTGGAGAAAAAGACATTCCCTCCTTTCCCCAGACTGCCCAGACAGAAAGGCTGACTCACGAGAAACCTGGATCTCAGAGCCCTTCAGAGCATGGCTCCTGTGAGGAAGGGCAAGGCGGGCCCACACCTGCTCTGGGGCCCCATGCCTGGGCCTCCCCTCCCGGAGCAGCCCTTACAGCTGAGCAGCGGCTGCTGGCAGGGAGGTGCCAGGGGCACGCAGGGAGGCGCAGGGCCACGGGGTGTGTGTGGGCCCGACCTCATGCTGAGCAGGCAGAGCGGGCCTGGAGACAGGACACCTGCCATCTTCGTCTGGCTCTGCCTGTTCTGAGAGGGCTGGCGGGCAGGACCGGGCTCATCGGAAGAGCTGCGAGACAGCAGAGAGGGGAGCGCCTATCGCGTGGCTCCCACACGAGCCCAGGTCCAGGAGTCCAGCCAGCGGGGCGGTGGAGACACGTGAAGGAAGGGGATGGCTCCAGGAAACTTTCTGGGGCCCACCTGCTGACTGAGCGGGCGCGGGTGAGGAAGGAGAGGCACTCGACAGTCTGCGGAACACCTTCAAAGGCAGCAACAGCGAGAATGACGAGAATGACGCAGTGGGGAAAGGCATCCGAGCAAGTCCAAACCCGCGCCCTGAACCAGATGAACGAGCCCCCCGCCCACCACCCGCTGGCACAGGCTGGTGCGAGGTGGAGGAGGCCAGGCTGATGGCAAGGCCTCCCCAGGAGAGGGGTTCTCAGGGCTAAATCCCTCACCAAGAGAGGGACTTCTCAAGGCTAAAGCCTTCCCTAGGAGAGGGGCATCTCACAGTTAAAGCCCTCCCCAGGAGAGGGGCATCTCAGGGCTAAATCCCGCCCCAGGAAGAGGGGCATCTCAAGGCTAAAGCCTTCCCTAGGAGAGGGGCATCTCAGGGCTAAAGCCCACCCCAGGAGAGGGGCACCTCGGGGCTAAATCCCTCCCCAGGAGAGGGGCAGCTCGGGCATCTCAGGGCTAAACCCACCCTAACACTTCCATTTGTTTCTCTCAAGGACAGATTCCTGGAAGAACCCCACAAACAAATCTAGGCATATCCCTGAGAAACAGTAGACCTCCCCCACTCCCTTGACAGCAGCCTGCTAAGTTGGTAAGCTCCACGCCCAGATGCCTCACTGACCTACCTTCCAAGTGAGGAGTCTCAGAAACGCCAAGGGGCAAAGCGAGGTTCAAGCTGACAGAGGAGTATCCCCTGTGGTATTTTCTCCCCATCAGTCCACACCAGACCTCCAAGGAGGAGGGGTTCATTTCACTCAGAAACATGTCCTGGTCCCACAGTACGAAGCCCAGTGATACTGCCTTCAGGCAAACAGGGTTAGTATCTTTCTAGAATAGCACTGGCCAGTGGAACTTGCTGTGATGATTGGAAATAGTTCTTAGGCACTTGAATCGTGGCTAAACTAAATTGAAGGTTTAATTTCATTTAATGCTCATTAATTTTAGATGGCCACATCTGGCTAGTGGTTACCATGGACGCAGGAGATCTAGAACTTAAAAAAAAAATAGACAGGGGCCAGATTAAGCTGCCAGGAAAAAAAAAAAAATCATGAATTCTATTTCTCTACTGGGAGGAAGTGAGCTTCCTTAACAGTGCAGCATCCGCTCAAGCTTTTTTCCAGCCCTGAACTCTTCTCTGGTCATGACAATTATATATCAGTGTTCCTCCAACACATCACAACTCAGAAGGCCCTCAGAGATCCGAGCCCAAACGGTCCACTGTAGGAAGCCACTCCACAATGTACCTGCCATCTTTACCAGGTGCCCTCAGCAGCAGGGAGATTCAGCATCAGTCCACCCCCAAAATCCTAGGATACTCTTTCAAAGGGAAATCAAGGACCCTCAAAATAATAAAAAATAAATTTTGCACCATGCTTTTACCTCTTATGTGGTCCTTTCACATGCATCATCTCAGGTAAGCCTCACCTAACGTCAGGATATAAGCATTAGTAACACATTTATTTTACACAAGTGAATTGGACAAGGCAATATCGCCGGCACTTGGTCACCATGTACCCTAACCTCACATGTCTTCCAAGGAGTGAGAGGTCAAAAGACAATGGAAAAGTCATGGTGGTGAAGCGGGAAGGCGTGGAGGAGGGATTAGAGGATGCAATCAGGCATATCGGCCAGGAGCCACAGAAATCAAACTGACGTTAACCTCAACTATTAAACAGGACAGACTCAGCTCCAAAGAGTAAAGCACCAGTCTAGGCTAATTTATAGTGGGGTTGGGCGGGGGTAGCGGGGGGAGGCTATGCCCTAAAATAGTGCTTCTCAAAGTGTGGTCCCCGAATCAGAACCAGCAGCAACAGTGGCCCCTGGAAACTTGTCTGAAGCGCAAATTCTGAGGCCGTCTCCAAGCCCTATTGAAACAGAAACAGCCAGTGGGGCCGAGCAGTTTGGCTTAAAAGAAGCCCTACTGACGATTCCCATGTCCACCCACGTTTGAGAACCACAGTGCCACAATTCTACATCTGAAGCCCAGGCCACTTCCTCTGGGAAATAAACAACCTGGTCATCAAGGGAAAGGAAAGGAAGCCGCCAGGAGTGAAGTTTGAGACACGTCTTGGTGACATCAGCCCTGATGTACTGTACTTCGGGTAATAAAGGACTCAGTCCAGTCAGTAGAGAATCTGCCTGTAATGCAGGAGACCTAGGTTTGAGCCCTAGGTTGGGAAGATCCCTTGGAGAAGGAAATGGCAACCCATTCTGGTATTCTTGCCTGGAGAATCCCATGGACAGAGGAGCCTGGCGGCTTCAGTCCAAAAGTCAGACACGACTTAGTGTCTTAGTGACACTACCACCAAGCTCTGAACTAGCTCAGGACCGCACACACCTCCTGTGGTCAGGGCACAGAGGAAATTGTTCTTTACCAGAAAATCTTGGTTTAGGAGCTTTCCTGTTGGCCCAGTGGATAAGAATCTGGACGTGAGTTCCTTCCCCGGTCTGGGAGCTAACTACATGCTGCAGGACAACTAAGCCTGTGTGCTCGGCCAGGAGTGCAGCCAAAAAAATTTTTTTACATAAATAAATTCTAAAAAAGAAATTGGTTTAGAAGTAGGGGAAAGGTATATTCTATAGGGAATACTGGATTGTAAACAGAGTATCCTAGCTTCTACTCTCAATAAATATTTACAAACAGCAAGGTCTTACTGTATAGCACAGGGAACTATATTCAATATCTTGTAATAAGACATCATGGAAAAAATATGAAAAAGGATATATATACATAAAATCACTTTGCTGTATAGCATAAATTAACACAATATTGTAAATCAACTATACTTAAATAAATTTTAGAATAAATAGTATTTAGTACACAACTGTGTTCCCAAGTGTGAAAAGACAAAGTTCTATGGCTTTTTTTAAGCTTCGATGATTAAGAGCTGGTATTCCAGTTTCTCAGAGAAAGAAATGAAAATATACAAAACAAATCATTTATCTCCTGCTATTTTAAAATAATAATAGGCATTTATTGAATGTGCCCAGCACTGTGCTAAGCACTATATATGCATCATTTCATTTCACCTGCACCCTCCTCCCCCAGGTGAGCACTATGACCGTCTCCACTGTTTCTGTGAGGCTGCACAGGTCACATTCGCTGAGATCACACAGCAAGGAGGTGGCAGGGCCAAGAAGCAAACCAGATCTATCTGACCTAAACAATCCAAAATACTACTGCTTTTTTCATTTTGACACATATTCTAACTTTAAATCTATTCAACCTTACTCATACTCTTTATGTTATTCGGTTTTAAGTACTTCCTTTTAAAGGAATGTACTAGTATGCCACGTGCTGTTCAAGAGTCCACAATCACTCGGTTTACCCAGAGTCCTTCAGCCCGTGCTCAAGAAGCAGGGTAACTTACACCAAAGAATTCATGCCAGTAAAATATTCAAAAACTAGATCAAAGGCAAGAACCCACTGTCTTCTCACCATGCTCGGGCAACATGCCCAGGGAAGCCCTCCCTGACCACCGGATCAGAGCAGGAACCCCCGAGGCTTCTCTTCTCTGGGTTCCCACATACGCCTGGCTCTTCTCTATTCTGACAGCAACACCTGCAAATGTCCACACACCACTGCACCAACAGTGAGCTCGGGAGAGTGGGAACTATATCTGATTCACTGGTGGGTTTCCAGAGCACTAAAATACACAATCGACACCTGAGAGATGGTTGATAACGTGGATAGAAAGACATACACATTATTAAGAGGGTATAAGGGAACTGCAGTTTGAAGACGTAAAACTATGAGACTTTTAAAAAAACAGAAAATCTATGGGAAATTAACTTGGGCAAAATGTCCTTTGATGTGATACCAAAAGCAGAGTTCATAAAAGCAAAAAAAAAAAAAAGTCAATAAACTGGATATTAGCAAAATTTTTTAAAATTTTGTCCTCTAAATGATCCTGTTGAAAGTTCAAAAAGACAGGCAACTTGTTGGAAAAAAATACATACACAAGCCACATATCTGACAAAGGACTCATATCTGGACTATATGAAGAATTCTCAAGGCTCAATAGCAAAAAAAAAAAAAAAAAAAAAACTTAGAACATGGGCAAGACAGGAGCAGACATGTCAGCATAAAGGACACACAGATGACAAATAAGCACATGATGGTCCAACACCATCAGCCATTAGAGAATGCAAATCAAAACCATGATGAGACTAGAACATTTACTGGGATACTAAAATAATAAACAAATGGTGGTGTGGACACAGAAAAACTGCACCTCTCACACATTGCTGGTGGGAATGTGAAACAGTACAGCCACTCTGGAAAAGTTTGACGAATTCTTTAAAAAAGAAAAAACTAAACATATGCTTACCATCCCTGGTGGCTCAGATGGTAAAGCGTCTGTCTACAATGCAGGAGACCTCGGTTCGATCCCTGGGTTGGGAAGATCCCCTGGAGAAGGAAATGGCAATCCACTCCAGGACTATTGCCTGGAAAATCCCATGGACAGAAGAGCCTAGTAGGCTACAGTCCATGGGGTCGCAAAGAGTCGGACAAGACTGAGCGACTTCACTTCACTTCATGCTTACCATCCAAAACCCAGCAATCACAATCCAAGGCATTTGTCTTAGAGAAATGAAAACTGTCCTCATCAAAACCTGTACATGAATGTTCACAGCAACCTCAACTGTAAGAGCCAAAAATTGAAAACAAGCTAGGTGTCTTTTAGTGGGTAAATGCTTAAACAAACGGGTATATCAACACCAGAGAATACTACTCAGCAATAAAAAGGAATGAACTAGTGATGATGCAACTGTTTGGGTGGATCTCAAGGGTGTTACGCTGAGTGAAAATGCTAATCTCAAAAGACCACCTACCGCATAAAGCTATGTATGTAACATTCTCAAAATTACACATGGCGAAGGGGTTGAGTAGTTACTGGGGTTAAGAGATGGGGCGGGGTTAAGGGAGGAGGGACTACAAAGGCGGGGCGCAAAGAGCTCCGAGGTGATAGAACAGCTCTGTATCTTGACTGCAGAAGTAGCTACGGAAATCCACACAGACGAAGGATAACTGGTGAAGTCTGACTATGGTCTGGATTGTACCAACGTTTATTTACTGGTTCTGCTGCTATGCTCTGGTTACGTGAAATGTTACTAATGGGCGAAACTGGGTGAAGTGAACACGGGACCTCTCTACGATTTTTGCCACTTTCCATAAAGCAACAATCATTTCAATACTAAAAGTTAAACAAGGGAATTACAGGCATTTCACTTAAAACAAACAAAAAAAGAAGTGTACATAGCTGCACCACGGGCCATTGAGGTCCTAAATACAAATTTAAACACACAAAGTAGGACCACTGGCTTGAATTTTTTTTTTATTTAAGTTAAACCCAATTCTCCAGAGGCATAAAGGGGATACATTTCCTAATATGTTGGAGCTACTCCCCCATCCCCCAATAAAGGGAGGGAAGATGCCTGATGTGTGAGCCACTTTGGGAATCCAGGAGTCTGGTCCTAACAGCCTGGCATGTTCAGACCCTAAAGTTTCACAAGGATGGAGGCCAAGGGCCCACAATTCAGAGGAGAACTGAAAGCTGTGCCAACACACAAGCCCAGGCGAGGCTCTCTTTCAGAAAATGCCCCGTGCGGATTTACCCACGATGGCCAAGATTTAAATTGTGCCTTCCTTCCGAGACAAAACAAACCAACAAAATAAATTTAAAAAAAAATTTGCTAAGCAAACAAATAAAAACCCCAACAACCCCAGACTATTTCCAACAAACCTTATAATTAAATATGTCTTCTTCCATGACCTCCAAGCTACCCCTTGCTTTTCAAGTATTCCACTGCCTAGTTAATTCTGGGACATAAAAGAACCTACCAAAATTAATGAAAAACTAAGAGGAGAAAAATTATTCAAAACACTAGAGAATTTACTGATCTAAGCTTCCATATCCATTTAAAATGCAGACAGATACTTGGAAGTGGTGACGGGTTGGGGCGGGGGG